>JAJOOH010008535.1:0-60677 GCA_029582605.1 Solanum gracilifrons | reverse complement strand
AGACACCTTTGGATCAGCGATTGAAGCCCATTGAACTTATCATTGAACTCCTTGGTTTGAGATCTTGTTATGGGCCTCCTTGGAGTTTCTAAAGCTTCATCCTTGTCCTTCAATGGAGTAGAGCTTCCTTGGATGCTATCAGAAAGTGTAAAGGTGTTTTTACTAAAGGGAATTTACTTAAAAGGGTAAATACTAAAGGACAAAGGCAGTGGGGGACCACTGAGGTTCAATTTTAGGAGTTGTACAGTTGCAGATTGAGGACATTGGGTGAGCCCCGACTTACCTCGCCTAGTCCACTCGGTGCCTCGCCCTTTGGGCAGCTAGGTCACCGAGTTGGCCCTCATTTTGGTGGTGCTACTGGAAAATTCGGCGAGCTCAACCTTGGTCGCCGAATCCATTCGGTGCATCGCCGAACTTCCACCCAGATCGCCGAGTTTCCTTGGTAGATTGTCAAGTTTGGTGAGCCAATCTTCAAGTTGGCGATCTGAACTTCATGTTTGGCGAAGAAAACAGACCAGGGAAACTCATCTTATGACCCTTTCTTCTCAAGCCCTAATTCGTAGTTTCTTTTCTTTTGATTCTCAAATGTTCTCAAGAATCCTAAACCAATTTTCAACTTGTAATTACTCTACTTGTTGACTATTGGTTCTTGAATTCACTTCTTTGTTAGTGCTTTTCTTTTAGTACTTTTTTGTTTTACTTCGTAGTTAACTTCTTGATTCAAGTCCGTTTGCTTTAATCGAGTCGTCCGTTCTTCTTGAAACAAAAATCCATTCCGACCAAGAGTAGAATTGGCTCTTTTTGTGATCAACCGAGTATAAGCAATCTTTAACATTAGCCGCGCCAATTTGAGATGCAATCAAAGGTGTGTAAACACGAGCGATTGTGAGTTCATTTTTATTAATGCTAACGTTGTTTGTTGTTTTTGTGAGTTGTCCCTTTATAGGTACACAGAGTTATAAGGAAGCATGTCCTCCATAGCCTATGACCCATGTGACTTTGATATGGGAGATTATGATTGTGATGATGAGGGCTATCGATATGAGGATAGTGGTGATTATGGGGGCTATGATAGTAGCCATGATCAAGAACTGAATGGGAATGAGAGCTACTATTCCAGAGGAGAGTATGAGGAAAATGGTTAACATAGCTCATATGGTTAGGATGGAGCAAAAGCATCTTGTGGAAGCTCCTATGATGATGAGGGAGCATGTGAGAGATCTTATTCTCACTCTGAGAGTGAAGATGATTCCTATGATGATGCCGGAACATGTTACACTTCCCACTCCCAAGATGAAGGTAAGGTGAAGTACAATACTCTATTATATAAGAAGTACGAGGAGCATGACCGTAAGGCTTGTGAATATTCGCCTTCTTACTTTTGTGCTAATCCTTACCCTAGTCGAATTAATGTGTATGGCTACACTAGGTCAAGTCAAAATCATCCGAGGGGAGGAGCTCCCCCGTAAGAGAATCAAGTTCTTGTAGATGTTGTGATTGAAACTGTGACCCAGTCGGAGTTTAGGACTACTGTCCAAATGTTCGCTCAAGTCGTTACGGCACAAGCCAATAGGAAAGTTGTGACACCGGGAAATGCTAACATGAATTCAACTACTTCTAAGGTTAGGGATTTTGCTAGAGTAAACCCTCCCGAATTTCATGGCTCCAAAGTTCAAGAGGACCCTCACGAATTTGTGGATGAGGTTTACAAGATCCTTGATGTCATGGTGGTGAGTTTGGTAAAGAAAGCGAAATTGGCCGCTTATCAATTAAAAAGTGTTGCCCGAGTTTGGTATAATCAATGGAAGGGTGAGAGACCCGTAGGAGTAGGACCGTTAGAATGGGAACCGTTTAAGTCAGCATTTCTTGATAGGTTCTTTCACCTAGATTTGAGGGAACGAAGGATGAACGAGTTTAGTAACCTTCGTCAAGGAGGTATAAGAGTGAAAGAGTATCCTCTCATGATCACCCAACTATCCAAGAATGCTCCAACTATAGTGGCAGACTCAAGGGCTAAGATGAACAAACTTGTGATAGGAGTGTCCGATTTGGTTAAAGAAGAATGTCGTATGTCAATGCTCATTGGTGATATGAATATTTCACATCTTATGGTGCACGCCCAACAAATTGGGGAGTCAAAACATAAGAAAAAGTCTAGGGAGATAAAAAAGGGCTAGGACCAGTGATGGGAGTTTCTCTAATGCTAAATCTGATCGATATGGTAAACCTAGGACTCAAAAAAAAATTTCCATTCGAATCTCCCCTAACACTCATGATTACAACCAAGAGAGGGTGTCTAACCCTAAGCTTCAAAGAGCGAGGGAGAGTGAGTCCGTGTTACTTAATCCTACTTGCACTAAGTGTGGAAAGAGGCATTTTGGTAAGTGTCTAGGCGGAAAAGATGGTTGTTATAGTTTTGGTAATCAGGGTCACAATATGAGAGATTACCCAATACTTAGGGCTAGAGGGAGAGAGGCCAAACAAGCTTGCCACAGTGGTCGGGATTCCAATGCTTCCAAGCACAGACCATTTCTATGCACTCCGGTTTAGGGATAATAAAGGAGGATCTCTGTATGAAGGCACATATATGTTGATAGTTCTACATAGATGTAGATGTTTTATTATCTCCCAATGCTACTTATGAGATTTTGATGTCATCCTTGGAAGGGAATGGTTGCAAATTCTTAAGACCTCTAGTGATTTTAGAACCCGGTAAGGTTATATGAGTTTTTAGTTATGATTTGGGGGTTACTTGAAAAGAAATAGTACTTGAGGGAGTAGTAGGGGATTCCTCCTACAGGGGAGATAGTGTGCTTAGATAGCAAGATAGTCGAGTATCCCGATATCCTCACATCTTTCCTTCTATTCCTATTCTAGCTTAAAACAAAGAGCTTCTTGTGACTTGTTTTATTTCTTGGAGTCATGTGCGTTTAAAATTTCCATGATGTTATGCATGTTCTTGAGAAATTCATGTTTAGTAGGAAAATGAGTTTTTATGAATTATGTGTTCCTCATGTTGTTGAGCAATTAGTAGGAGTTGCATATTTTACTTCATGAGATGAGTTGATGAACATGCTTCGGTATGCTTTTGAGAGTAATTGCATATCGGCTCCATAATGTTTTTTTGAGCATGCTTTCAGTTGGAAAAGGTCATTTCTCCTATGATTATGTGAAGTGATGAGCTTGGTGCATAATGAGTTGTAGATGTAGTTCCTACTTCCTTGTGTCGCATTGTTTATGTTTGAAAAGGAGTTGCAGTTACCTCCTTTGACAAGTGCATTTTATGAATAATCCATTTTTGAACTTTGCATTATTTTGATATTTTATGCATGATGGTCTGCTAGTCTTGAGTCTTTACTTCCATAAGGTGTCTAGATCGTCATTCGAGGAAGAATTTCCCCAAGGGGGAGATATTGTAACACCCCGTAAAACTAGTAGACTAACTAGAGCCTAACATTAGTGTTAGAGTCGTAAAATTTGATTCTCATACTTAGAACGTAGGGTTTAGGGGTTAAACATCATGGTACCACCCCCCAAGGACCAACCAAGGGTCCTTGAGGATGACCCTAGTACTGCCCAACAAGCTGTCAAAAATCAGCCCTCCCACGAAGGGCATTGTCACAACCCGAGAGCACCCCCTAGTCGTAACACGTCCTACTTGACCCCGAAGGGGTCTTATACAATCCCTTAGCATATCATGACATAAGAACATAGGAAAAATGCAGAAAATTTATAACTTTTCTTTACAATCGAAGTCTTTATAAAAATGTGAGAAAGTCTATGACACTATGCCTCAAACCATCTATTTTACTTAGAATAAAACTCTTGAATAAAATCCTAGGGACAAATCCCTTACAACCAAAGTCTAAAACATAATAGAAAGACAATAAAGGACATGTGGTTGAGCCCTTGAATAAAATGAGGAGTCACCAATCTTCTTCTTCTTGATCTCCTATGAACCTATCCACGAGGATGGAATCCAAATCTCCAATGCCTACACTTAAAGAAAATGTAAAAATATGGGTGAGTACAATGAAAGCCATACAAGAAAATCCTTAAAACATGCATAAAAGGGACATTTAGTTTAAAACCATGCTTCATGCCACTTCTGAACATCATCTTTGAAATAGTTGGAGAATGTAGCTCATAGGACAAGTCATGCACAATTCATCATAACATATAGAATATCGTCACAATTACAGGCAAAGTCTTCAAAACAACATAGTGCATACTCCAATCTTCACAAGACATAGTTCACATACATAAGTACATAAAAAGATCATAACAACATAATATAACTATCACATGAGTAACCTTAAGCTAAACTTGTGCAATCCATAGCTATGATCCCATAATCCTATCTACACTAAGTCTTACTTTTAGGCTACCATGATCATACATAACATAAGCTCACACCACATATATGCAACCTAAAATCATACTTAGTGGAATGCAAATGTAAGGTCCCATAACCCTACCAAATGCCAAGTATCACATTTAGACCACCAACAACATACATATCTTACTTTTAGTTCATTCATAACCAACATACATAAGTAAGGGGAGATTCATCATCATAACTTGAAATAAGTAAAGTAAACCTTTACATTCATTCATATCACACTTCATAACTGATAAGTCCATAACCCCTCTTTAAGTCCACTTGTGCAATGTATGAGTAAATTCCCATACCCCCACTCATACCAAGTAGTACCTCTTAAGGAATCATAATTAGAGTCCATGTCCTTATTATAGCTCGTATTTGTATCATTTGGGGATAATAGCCTTAACCGACATAGACCATGTTTAATACATGGAATCTGGTGTTCTACTCCCACACCAAAAAGAGAGTGTCCTACTTGCCTAAGGTAGAACGTACATATTATCTTTTAGGTGGATCCACTAGCTAAAACCTATGTGGGCACATAGTTATGGGATATGGAGATTGCCACTAGAAACCCGGACTTGCTAAACGTAGAAGGTTTCCATCCCATGAGACACCGTATTGTGAACTTCCCGACTAGTGTGAAGGAACCCATCTCATATTCCTATCCGCTCGGTGCTAAGCATAATTCGCTTTAAAAGTCATACTAAGTCATTTACTTAAGTTCAAGGTTATAAGAGAATGCACTAGGCACTCAAACCAACATTTATCATAATAGCTCAACGATTCATTAAGTAATAATATCCTTTCACTTTAGAACCATCAACAAGTGAGTAAACCTTTCACATTATCATTCATAGTGTTTTCATGAGAATTAGCCTTTCAATCAACACAATAATATGACCGTAGTCATAACATATTATACATAGCCATGCATAGGGGTATATAAATGAAGGATATTGCATTAATACCACAATATACACAACAACGAACACCTCCACCTTTCAAGTGGATCAACATGATCTTGTCCATTTCATGCATAATAGTATGTAGAGGTGCATATGAGAACTAACCTTTCAATAAACACCATAGATACATTATAATCATAAACACTTCCTTCTCAAGTGTTCATAAGCATGTACATAATTCCACAATCACACATAATACACATATATAGCATTTAAGAGTCATATTGAGTCAACACATCTAGCATTCAACATATATAACATATATACTACCATGACTCAAGTAATACATTCATTTCTTGCATAAACTCATGTGATCATATTACAGGTCATGTGGGAGAAGTCTTTGCACATTAATGCCATATACAACTTCAACATACATAATAGCTTCCTCCTTTAAGCCTAAGCATCCTTGACCTATTCATATTAGCTTTTACCCTTTAAGCCTTAAGAATCGTCTTCATATTATGAACCTTACTCTCAAGCCATGCCTCACATTGTAAATCGTGTATACCTAACTCTTTAAGGTAAACTTAACTACACACTTTATTCTTACTCAATTATAGACATATACCATCAATAAAACCAGATGATAATACTACTTCAACCATGATCCATTATATAAGACCTAATTAAGTTAGTTCATGTCTACAAGATTCATTCATAAGCAAATTCATGTCTAAGTGATCTAATATAAGGTAATTCACTAAGAAGTTCAGCAATCTTAAAGGTTCACATCTAACCCTCAATTTGCCTCTTTCATGACATAACCCTATAATCTTAGGTTAATCAATAATATAGGTAGATTCATGCGTATATAATGTAATTACATCATAATCAAGTCACACTCGATAAATTGAATCAACTTCTAACAACTTTCATTGTGTAGGGAAGAGCCATAGCTAGGTTTGGGGAAAACTCATGGATTCTTTGGAATGCAAGTTAGAATCATCTAAAATCAGTAGTATCATCAATAACAAACATAATTCAATGTAAACATTATCTATTGTCAAGCATTCAACGTCAATCAAGTCATACCCTAGTTCACAATTTGGGAAGAAGGGGAAATCATGGGTCCAAGGGAGATTTTCATCAAAATCCAACAATACTCTATTAATCCAATCATAAATCATCTTAGTCAACCAAAATAAACCTTAATTAAACAATTTAATTCATTTTAGAGGAAGACCCATGACTAGATTTGAAAACCCTAGATCTGGGGAATTTGAAAACATAGTTGAAGGGGCTTCTTGGTGATAGCTAACCAAGAATGAAAAGCATCCATACCAAGAATCCATACCTTAGGTGTAGAATCCCATCAAATTGATATGAAAAAGTCTTCTTCTTGAAGCTCTAGCTTGATCCCTTCCTATGGTCTTTAATGGAGTCTAGAGAGAAGATTTTTGAGAGGGAAAATAAGTTAGGATTTGATTTGGGGTCTTGGGTTTCTTCTTTTATTAAGTGGGAGTAACTAAATCTAAGGAATTTGATCTTAAAAAGTATATATACTTGTTAGGAAAAGAGTGGGAAAGTGTTGGTTCAAGTTTTGGAAGGACTACTTAAAAACTCCAACTTAAACTTTAAAAACTTCCTAATTCACGTTGGAGCTCGCCCTTTGTCACTCCTTGGATAGGTAATGGCCCACATAATTAGACTTGAGCTAAGAGATAGCATTATTTGAAGTTGACTCTATACTCTTAAGTCAAATGAAAACCCTTCGCAGACGACTTCACGGACCGTTGTGATGCCCTTGGCGCTTGATCAATATCCTAGCTTGCCACACCTTAACCCCTTTCACGACCTTGCTCGCCCAATGGACCGTCTTGGCTCACCAAGGGCACTCGGTGACATGCCAAGTGAACCCTTTGCTCACCCAAATTTCCAGTGAGCTCCAAAAATGGGCAGCTCACTAGGCGATCTTGAGGGACCAATGGGTGAATCGCTAAGATGGTTGGTGAGCTAAGACTTAGTTCGCCCTTTGGTCTAGTAACTAGGCTATGAGGGACAGCCCACTAGGTGACCCAAGTACACTTTGGCGCATCACCAAGTGGCTTGGGCGACAATGCTGCCAATCGCCAACCTATCCAAAGAGAATCAAGTTCTCCTTCACTCTTCCTTTATAGTTTAGGCCCTTGCCTGCTTCCTAGGTTTGTAAACCCAATATACCAAGACCTAGGTTAGCCTAGAAAGGGTACGGGGTGTAAGAAGTGCCTTGATGTTTAACCATTAAACCCCTCATTCTAAGCACGGGAAGTCAATATACAACCTAAAATCAAACACCAAACTCTAAATCTTCCACGTTAGACTCTAGTTTCACCTGTTAATTTCCATTAGACTCTAGGTTGGTCTTACTAATTTTCCGGGTTGTTACATTATCTCCCCCTTAGGAACAATCGTCCTCGAATGACACTTTAAACACTTAATGGAAATAAAGACTCAAGACTAGCAACCCATCATGCACGAAACATCATTAATGCACAACTCAAGATTCACTATTCACAATGAGCACTTATTCAAATGGGGTAACATCAACTCCAATTCAATCATGATCAATGCCATACAAGGAAGTAGGAATTACATCTACAAATTCATTATCCATGATATGCAACATATCTCATGTTTATATGAGGAACTACCTTCTCCTAGTCATAATGTGCTCAACATACTTAATGGAGCTCATATGCAGTCATAAAAGCATTTCATTCAAGGAGGAATTCTCTACTTCTAACTAAAACATGCTCATATAACTTTCTCATGAAGTTCAATAGGAAACTCCTACTCAATGCACTACAACATGAGGGAAACAATGCACATAAACTCATTTTCCTTTCAAAACACAAGTTTTCATTAACATGCGTTATATAAGGAAGTCAAGGCAACACATAAGCACATAACACAATGTTAGCTAGGCACACCATCTCCTCCTTGGGAGTGAGCCTTCACAAACACTACCAAACATCATTAATCACATAGTCATAGGAAGAATTACACTTTCTCATGAAAAGCAAGCTCAACACAATCAACATGGAGCCCAAGTGCCATTTCATCAAAACATAACAAAGCATGTTTATCAAATCATCTCATGAAGTCAAATATGCCATCCCCATACTAGAATTCACAACAACATGAGGAACATATAAATCATGAAAAATCCATTTTTATACAAAGTAAGAGTCTTTCAAAAGCATGCATAACATAAGGAGATCATGGAGATTTCTAAAACACTTATGACCCTTAGATATAGAACAAGCCCAAAAAGGAATTCTTGGTCTCAAGCAAGAATAGGAATGTAAGAAAAGATGAGGATATTGGGACTCTCAATCAATGTTGCTACTCAAGCACATGATCTCCCCCTTAAGAGTAAACCCCTTTTTACTAAAACCTCAAACACTACTCCTTTATAACAAACTCAAGCATTACCAAGGCTCATTATAACCTTATCGGGCTCTAGAACTAATAGAGGTATAATAACCATGCATCCAAACCCTACCAAGGTTAACAAGAGTAAATCTAAGGGACAAGGGAATCATAGGACACACATAACATTCAAGACTCCAAAATCATAAAATGAGTCAAGGAGGACTTATCATCTTGAGCTAGAGGAGGAATAAAAGGGAACATAAGGGTATTGGGACATTTTTGTGGCCCTTGGCCTCCCAAATAAGCACCTTCAACTAAAACCTTTACTAATATGCCACCTCCACACTCTCTAAGCACCACTTATATACCATTATTCATCAAATCCTCCAACCCATCACAAACTCATAATGGACAAGTTAATGTCTAAAATCAATAGAAGCCTATCAATAATGCATCCCAATTAGTACTCCTAACTTACAGAGATTCTCATTTAAGCACTTTTGCTCACAAACAACCTTACCAACACCAGTCAAGGTCATATATGCCTACCAAATCGGGACTAAACTCCTCAAACTCACTACACCTCTTAAGGTGAGATTATCAAGCAAGCCTAATTCCTAAACATCAAGGACACTCAATGACCTTACCATCTAAGCACATTATCCCTCACTTGGGGGTAAGCCTATATAAACTCTTTACAACATCACTTTCTTAAATTCTAAGGTCGGAGAAAGTCATAACTAAACCTTCACACTCATCAGGCAAGATGACTCTAAACCATGGAGCATTACACTGCTATCCACTTTTAAAGAAGTCTACCCACTCAATCATCTCTAGGCACCACGTAAGTACCACTATTCGACAAATCTATCAATCATACCTCAAAACTCATCATGACTAAGCAGTGTTCTCCCCCTTGGGAGTAGGCCTACTCAATTCCTTTAAACCTATTTTATAACATAAAGGCAACAATGAAGCATCTTTCACACTAACACATCATCACAATCTATCATCTCAAATCTATCAAGTCACAAAGCCATAATTGTTATCTCGACCAACCTTTCTCCCTCACTCCTTGTAGCATAAACCCTTCTAATAGTCACATCCTAAAGACCATCGGATAAGGGATAAGAGAGAGAGCTTATAGATCTATGGAACGACTTAGAGAATGAAGAATTGAAGTTATCTAACATCTTATAGCCTCTCGCTCATAGATGTGAAGTGACTCACACTAATGAACAAGACTCTACTAGACGTGGTTTGAGACATCCTAAGACAATTCCAAAACCTTATGCTCTGATAACAAGTATGTCACGACCTGAGAGCACCCCACCTAGTCGTAACATAACGTACTTGACCCCGAATGGGTCTTATACAAGCCCTTAGCATATCATGACATAAGAACATAGGAAAAATGCAAAAAATTTAAAAATTTTCTTTACAATCGAAGTCTTTATAAAAATGTGAGAAAGTCTATGACACTATGTCTCAAACCATCTATTTTACTTAGAATAAAGCTCTTGAATACAATCCTAGGGACAAAGCCCTTACAACCAAAGTCTAAAACATAATAGAAAGACAATAAATGACATGTGGTTGAGCCGTCAAATACAATGAGAAATCACCAATTCTCTTCTTCTTGATCTCCTATGAACCTAGCCACAAGGATGGAATCCAATATCTCCAAAGCCTACACTTATAGAAAATGTAGAAATATGGGTTAGCAGAAAATGTACAAAGTATGGAAGCCATGCAAGAAAATCCTTAAAACATGCATAAAAGGACATTTAGTTTAAAACCATGCTTCATGCCACTTATGAACACCATCTTTGAAATAGTTGGAGAGTGTAGATCACAGGACAAGTCATGCACAATTCATCATAACATATAGAATATCGTCACAATTACAAGCATAGTCTTCAACACAATATAGTGCATACTCCAATATTCACAAGACATAGTTCACATACATAAGTACATAAAAAGATCATATCAACATAATAGAACTATCACATGAGTAACCTTATGCTAAACTTGTGCAATGCATAGCTAGGATCCCATAATCCTATCTACACTAAGTCTTACTATTAGGCTACTATGATCATACATAACATAAGCTCACACCACATATATGCAACCTAAAATCATACTTAGTGCAATGAAAAGGTAATGTCCCATAACCCTACCAAATGCCAATTATCACATTTAGACCACCAACAACATACATACCTTACTTTTAGTTCATTCATAACCAACATACATAAGTAAGGGGACATTCATCAACATAACTTGAAATTAGTAAAGTCAACATTAACATTCATTCATATCACACATACATAACTCATAAGTCCATAACCCCTCTTAAAGTCCACTTGTGCAATGTATGAGTAAAGTCCCAAACCCCCACTCATACCAAGTAGTACCTCTTAAGGAATCATAATTAGAGTCCATGTTCTTATTTTAGCTCGTATTCCTATCATTTAGGGATAATTTCCTTAACCGACATAGACCATGTTTGCTACATGGAATCCGGTGTTCTACTCCCATACTGAAAAGAGAGTCTCCTAATTGCCTAAGGTAGAACGTATATATTAACTTTTGGGTGGATCCTCTAGCTAAACCTATGTGGGCACATAGTTATGGGATATGGGGATTGCTACTAGAAACCTGGACTTGCGAAACGTAGAAGGTTTCCATCCCACGAGAAACCGTATTGTGAACCTCCCGACTAGTGTGAAGGAACCCATCTCATATTTATATCGACTCGGTGTTAAGCATAATTCCCTTTAAAAGTCATATTAAGTCTTTGACTTAAGTTCAAGGTTATAAGAGAATGCAATAGGCACTCAAACCAACATTCAACACAATATCTCAAAGAATCATTAAGTGAGAATATCCTTTCACTTTAGAACCATCAATAAGTGAGTAAACCTTTCACATTATCATTCATAGTGTTTTCATGAGAATTAGCCTTTCAATCAACACAATAATATGACCATAGTTATAACATATCATACATAGCAATGCATAGAGATATAGGAATGAAAGATCTTGCATCAATACCACAATATACACAACAACTAACACCTCCACCTTTCAAGTGGATAAACATGATCATGTACATTTCATGCATAATAGTATGTACAGGTGCATATGAGAACTTACCTTTCAATCAACACCATAAATACATTATCATCATAGATACTTCCTTCTCAAGTGTTCATAAGCATGTGCATAATACCACAATCACACATAATACACATATATTGCATTTAAGAGTCACATTGAGTCAACACATTTAGCATTCAACATATATAACATAGATACTACCATGACTCAAGTAATACATTCATTGCATGCATAAACTCATGTGATCATATGATAGGTCATATGGGTGAAGTCTTTGCACATTAATGTCATATACAACTTCAACATACATAATAGCTTCCTCATTTTAGCATAAGCATCCTTAACCTATTCATATTAGCTTTTACCTTTTAAGACTTAGGAATCATATTCATATTATGAGCCTTACTCTCAAGCCATGCCTCACATTGTAAATCATGTATACCTAACTCTTTTAAGGTAAACTTAACTACATATTTCATTCTTACTCAGTTATAGACATATACCATCAATTAAACTAGATCACAATACTATTTCAACCATGATCCATTATATAAGACCTAAGCAAGTTAGTTCAAATCTACAAGATTCATTCATAATAAAACTCATGTCTAAGTGATCTAATCTAAGGGAATTCACTAAGAAGTTCATCAACCTTAAAGGTTCACATCTAACCCTCAATTTGCCTCTTTCATGACATAACTCTAGAATCTTAGGTTAATCAAGAATATAGGTAGATTCATGCTTAGATCATTTAATTACATCATAATCAAGTCACACTCAATCAATTGAATTAACTTATAACAACATTCATTGTGTAGGGAAGAACCATAGCTAGGTTTGGGGAAAACTCATGGATTCTTTGGAATTCAAGTTAGAATCATATAAAATCAGTAGTATCATCAATACCAAACATAATTCAATGTAAACATAACCCATTGTCAAGCGTTCATTATCAATCAAGTCATACCCTAGTTCACAATTTGGGAAGAAGGGGAAATCATGTGTCCAAGGGAGATTTTCATCAAAATCCAATAATAATCCATTAATCCAATCATAAATCATCTTAATAAACCACAATAAACCTTAATTAAATAATTGATTTCGTTTTAGAAGAAGATCCATGACTAGATTTGAAAACCCTATATTTGGGGAATTTGAAAACATAGTTGAAGGGGCTTCTTGGTGATAGCTAACCAAGAATGAAAAGCATCCATACCTTAGGTATAGAATCCCATCAAATTCATATGAAATAGTCTTCTTCTTGAAGCTCTAGATTGATCCCTTTCTATGGTCTTCAATGGAGTCTAGAGAGAAGATTTTTTGGAGGGAAAAAAAGTTGGGATTTGATTTGGGGTCTTGGGTTTCTTCTTTTATTAAGTGGGAGTAACTAAATTGAAGGAATTTGACCTTAAAAAGTATATATTCTTGTTCGGAAAAGAGTGGGAAAGTGTTGGTTCAAGTTTTGGAAGGACTACTTAAAAACTCCAACTTAAACTTTAAAAACTTCAAAATTCACGCTGGAGCTCGCCCTTTGGCACTCCTTGGCTCGCCAAGGGCACTAGGCGACTCGCCTAATGGCCCTTGGCTTGCCTATTTTTCCAGCCTGACAGTTCTTCACTATTTCAGGTATAACTTTTTACTCCGAGATCGGAATTGGGCAAACTTGGTGGCGTGGGAAAGAGAACTCAAGGACCTTTAATTGAATAGGTAATGGCCCATGTAATTTGCTTTGAGCTAAGATATATCTTCATTTGAAGTCGACCCTATACTCTAAGTCAAATGAAAACCCTTCATGGATGACTTCACGGTCCGTGTGAGACTTTCGGACCATTGTGATTCCCTTGACCATTTGCCTAGCTTGCCACCCCTTAACCCCCTTCACAACCTTGCTCGCCCAATGGACCCTCTTGGCTCGCCAAGGGCACTAGGCGACTCGCCAAGTGAACCCTTGGCTCGCCCAAATTTCCAGTGAGCTCCAAAAATGGGCAGCTCACTAGTAGATCTTGAGGGACCAACGGGCGACTCCCCAAGATAGTTGGCGAGCTAAGGCTTAGTTCGCCCTTTAGTCCAATATCTAGGCTAGGAGGGACAGCCCACTAGGTGACCCTAGTACACTTTGTCACATCGCCAAGTGGCTTGGGCGACCATGCTGCCAATCGCCAACCTATCTAAAGAGAATCAAGTTCTCCTTCACCCTTCCTTTATAGTTTAGGTCCTTGCCTGCTTCCTAGGTTTGTCAACCCAATATACCAAGACCTAGGTTAGCCTATAAGGGTGCAGGATGTAAGACGTGCCTTGACGTTTCACCATTAAACCCCTCATTCTAAGCACAAGAAACAAATATACAACCTAAAACCAAACACCAAACTCAAAAGCTCCCACGTTAGACTCTAGCTTGGTCTTACTAATTTTCCAGGTTGTTACAGGCATCCACGGACGGTGGATGGACCCACACCCCGTGGGAAGGGGTCGTGGGTCAAGTCTCTTGCTTCCCCAATTTATTGAGCCCCAAGCCACCACCCACGAAGGACCATTACGGTCCGTGGACCCACCCACAGTCTGTTGGTGAGGTCTCGTGGGTGAGGCAGTTTTGAGTGTGTTAAATTGTTAAGTGGGGGTTAAGTGAAGGTCTATAATTAATTAGTTAATAATTAGGGTCATTTTATTAGTAATTCTACCACCTATATAAACCTGATAGACCCTTAACCTAGTCATTTAAAATCATTATTTCAACTCTCCAAAAGAAACCCAAATCATAACTAACTTTCTCCCAAATATTTCTCTCTCTAAAACTCCAAAGATGAAGTAGAAGAAGGTGAAGGCTAGTGTTGAAGAATCATCCTTTACTACTCAATTTATTCGGAAATATTCACCAAGGTATGGTAGATTTTCATCTATGGATAGATTTCCTCCATAGAGTCCCTTCAAAATCTCCAATTTCAAAACCTAGAAATCTCAGAAGCTAGGGTATTACTTCAATGTCATGGGTTCCTTTCAAAAACGTTTTTAGTGATTGATTTATGATGTATTATGGGTTAATTGAATAATTCCTATGGTTTTTATGTTGAATTCCACCAAGAACACATGAATCCCCCAAATTACTCAAATTATGATCATGAAAGGTGAATTATTGATTATAGATGAATGTTATGAAATCATGCTTATAGTAATCAAGTTAGTTGACTTATGTTTTCATCCATGTCTAATGTAGTAATTATAGATGTGTTGGTGAATTATGATATATGGTCCTTGAAGGGAAATGTATGAGAATTATGCATGATTATGAGGCTTATGAACATGCTTTTAGATTACTTTGAGAGTAAAGTTTTTATTATTATGATCTAGTTGATGTGTTGATTGAATGTGATCCATGATTCTTGAAATGTAAAGTATTAGATTATGCTTGGTTTTATGAGATGTATATAGACGCTTTGACGATGCTTTGAGAAGGAAGTGTTATTCATTATGATTAGGTTGTTGTTGTGGGCTGATTGAAAGGTTGACCTCACATAGTAATGGTTCTAGGGTATAAAGGCTTTTCTCACCTAATTGAAGCAAAGGCTAAGGAGCCTTCACAACTAGAACATGTTTTGGGTTTCTAGTAGCAATCTCTGTATCCCAAAACTACTTGCCCCGTAGGCAAGTTGGCTAGTGGATCCAACTAAGATAACTAACCGTTCTACCTTAGGCAAGTGGACCAACCCTTGACGGTGTGGGTAACATCGGAAGGAATCATGTGATAGTTCATATGTTCTCATGTCGTTAAGGCTATATCCCAATTAGAACAAGATTTAAAATGAACGAAGATCTTGCTTAAAGTAGCATCTCCTAGTGTTCAAATCTAAGTAATTCCTTTCTCTCTTTCTGAATGAATTTCTCTCTATAGCCAAAACTAATTTAAACAAGCCTGAAGTGTCACTGCGTCAGGACTATTCGGCGAAGTAAGTCGGGTATCGCTGACGGATCGGCAAATCACCGATTTCTCTTCATCTCGCCTTCATTTTTCACTTTTACTTGGTCTGGCTACAATAACATTAGACGGTCTAAGTCTGGATCGCCAAATGACTCTGTGATTCACCCTTTATCCTTCTATCTCTCCCATCAGAACTTGCTTGAATCTACTTTCGTACTTTTGGTGACCAGATTGTCCTTCGCCGACTAGATCGGCGATACGCCGAATATAGTTGTGTCTCACAGAATTTTCCCCTATTTTAGCTCCAGCATTCTGTAAATTTAGGCGGAATCTTAGCGATTTGGCGATTTGCCAAATGATATTAGCGATTTGGCGGTTCGCCGAATGACATCATCGATCATCAGGTCTTCATTTCTTCATCCTTTTAGCTTGCTTTGTTCTTTTTTGCCCAATAGTGTCCATGCTTTGTCTGTAACTCCAAATACCTGAAACTCAAGGATTTATATCAGTTAATGGAACAAATCGTGGACTCATCATAACACTGCATCACGGAACTGTTCGGTGACTAGCCGACTACTCCTTTCTATCGCCGACTTGATTTTCTCCTTCAGGGCATGGCACATTGTAACATTAGGCGAGACCAAGGACATTCGGCAACTCGCCCAATGGTTTAAGGGATCCTCAGGCCTACTTTTATTCGTTCTTTCAGCTGCCTTGTTCCTTATTGCTCAATAGTGTCCATGCTTTGTCCCTAAGTTCAAATACCTTAAATATAAGGATTTATATCAGTTATTGAGACAAAATATGCATTCGAGGACACTAAATCTATTAAAATTAAGCCTTAAATGAGACCAAATCATGGACTCATCAATGCACATAATAGATGATATCAACATATAGGGAATACTTCTTAAAGTAACATCAATTCATACTTAGCCAACACATGGGTATTTGTAACACTCTGGAAACTAATAGGTTAAACTAGAGCCTAAACGTGAGGGTTAACGTCAAAAATAAGGGTTACAAGAGTCAAGGCCAAAAGGCATGTGCCAAGGCAAAGGGGCAAAGCCAAGGCCAAAGGCCAAGGCTGCCCCAACCTTAGAGTACACTGCCCCAACTTCACGACCACCACCACAGCCAGTGGTGTTGACCATGGCTCCTGTGGGGCCTCATTGAGTTTCCTTGTCCATTTGAGGAGTGGCAACCAAGTGGCCTATCCACTGCCTCAAGGTCCACGAGAGGAACCACAGCCAGTGGTCTTGACCACGACTCGTGGATCCCCTCGTGAAGATGCCTTGGGCTTGTGATCATGAGGGAACAATGTGCCTATATACTGCCTCAATACCACGAGAGGGACCACGACTCATGAAGCCCCTCGTGGAGTTTCCTTGGGTGTGGAATCATGAGGGCACAAGGTGCCAAGCCACTGCCTCATAAACACAGATGGGACCACGGCTCGTGGAGCCCATCGTGGTCCCTGGCAGCCCACTATAAATGAGGGGCATTTTAGGGACTTCACTTTTAAGTCCTATCAAATTGGAGTCGTTTTTTATTGTTTTTACAATACTATATAAGTTTTTTTAAGTCAAATTCACCAAAACTAAGTAACTTTTCACAAACACCTAAATCAAATCAAAAAGTTCATCTTGCTCACAATATTTCTCTCTCTAAAACTCATGGAAGAAGAAGAGTAGAATTGAAGCTAGGGTTTGAAGAATTCAAGGCTTATCCTTCAATTTCTTTGGAGAATCATCTGAAGGTATGGTAGCTTTTCATCTATGGGTAGTCTTCACCCATAGAGTCCCTTTAAAATATGATTTCAAGTTTACAATTTCCCCCAAAAGTTAGGGTTTCACTCCAAGCCATGGGTTCCTTTTAAAAAACGTTTTCAATTGTTTATTTATGATGGATTATGATTAAATTTAATAATTAGTGTTGATTTATGATGGAATCCCCCCCAAGAACCCCTGGATTTCCCATATTGCTAAATTGTGATCTTGTGTTTTGGGTTGATTGATTATATAAGCACGTGAATAGATTGTTCTTAGATTTATTAACGTAATTGAATCATGTTATTATTCATATCTAATGTAGAAATTCTAGATGTTTTCTTGAATTGTGATTCATGGTCCTTGAAGGGAAAATTCTGAGAAGTTTATATGATTATGAGAATTGTGCATTTGTTACAAGGTTTACTAGGAGGATGAAGATCCTATGACTATGGTGTAAATGTGGTATTGATTGAAGATCATTTTGCCCTATACCTTTACTCATGATTATGCATGAAGCATCGATGACTATGATAAACATGTTGTGTTGATTGAAAGGCTATTTTCATGAAACACTATGAACATGATGTGGAAGGTTTACTCACATTTTAATGATTCTAAGTTTGAAAGGCTATTCTAACCTATTGAATCCATGAGCTATTATGATACCATGTTGGCTGAGTGCTATAGCATTCTTCCATGAACAGGAAACTAAGTAAAGACTAACATGAATTTAAAAGGGAATATGCACTGAGTGGATATGAATATGAGATGGAAGCTTTTACGCCAATTAGTCTGACTTTCCAAATGAAAGCTTATACGTCAGTTAGTCCATCTTTCCATATGGGTTCCTTGTACGTCAGTTAGTCTGGGTTCCCAAAATGATTATCTCTTGAGATTGAAACCTTTTACATCAGAAGTATGGGTTTCTAGAAACAATCTCCCTATCTTGTAACTATGTACCCACATAGGTCTTTAGCTAGTGGATCTACCTAAGTTATCAAACTGTAGTTCTACCTTAGGTAAGTAAGACACCTCTTTCGGTGTGGGGGCAAGACACCGGATTCCATGTAGCTCACATGGTCTATGTCGGTTGAGGCTATATTTCCCAACGTGACAAGAATATGAACTATGACAAGAACATGAACATGAACTATGACTTATGACTTCTCAAGGAGTTCTACTTAGTGTGAGTGGGGGTATGGGACTTCATTCATGCATGGCACAAGTAGACTTTGAGAGGGGTTGTTGTCTGGCTCTCTTATGCTATGAAGATATATGAATTGTGCATGATTAGTATGGATTGTTGCTATGATTGGCTTTCCTTGATATGAGTTAATGAACATGAATAAGTCCTAAAACTGGTACTTAGCATTATATGTATGATGTTGTTGACCTAAAACTGGTACTTAGCATTACATAGGATTATGGGATCTTATCTATATATTGCACAGGTATAGCTTAGGGTTGCTTATGAGATGGTTTGACTTAAGTTCTTACACTAATGTGCATGATGACTCTTAAACTTGATAAAAGTATGGTTTCAACTAAAATGTCCCTTTTTAGCATGGATATCATACACGATGCTTTTTTGTACTAACCCGTATTTTCTACATTTTTCTAAAAATTGTAGGGCCTGGTTGTTGAGGTTTGCTTCTCCTTTGGTTCAAAGCTTTGATTGGTTCGCTCCTTGCTTTTGGTGAGTCCTCATGCTTCGAGGACAAGAATTAGTCATTTCTAGTTTCTTCTTACATTTCTATTTTTAGACTATGTTGTAAAGGGCTGTGACCCTATTTGATATTCAATTGTAATAGATGGCTTATAGAGATGATGTCTACAGTTCTCTTCGATTTTATGAAAGACTTCAATTGTAAAGAAATTTTTTAATTTCGCATTATTTCTCTTCTCTTATGTTTATGATATGTTAAGGCTTGTATGAGACACCTTCGGGGTCGAGTACGCCATGTTAATTCTAGGGGTACCCCTGGGTCGTAACAAACTTGGTAATTAGAGCACAAGGTTTAGAATGATTATAGGATGAAGTCTCATAAGGTACGTCTGGTAGAATCTCGTTTATGAGTGTGAAGTGCGCCACATCTATGAATGATAGGCTATAAGATGTTTAGGAAATCTCACTTCCTTCATTATTATTTAGTCGTACCGTAGAGTTTTAACTATATAAAGTCCTTTTCCTAGACCTTCTATTGTGTCTTCAGGAAATGAATACATGAAGGGCAAATGCAAGAAGGGTGGAAGAGGAGAAAGTGAATCGAGGAGTTCCTCCTCAAGGTAATCAAGCTACTCAAGAGAACCAAGCTCCAATTGATCATGTCGTGGAGAATATGACCCATGCGGAGTTTATGTCAACTATACAATTGTTTGTTCAAGTGGTTACAACTCAAGACAATAAGGAGAGGATTGCGATTATGCACACTAATGTGAACTCCGCTAATTCTACATTGAGGGATTTTTCTAGAATGAACCCTCCTAAATTTCATGTAACCAAAGTGGGAGAGGATCCTCAAGAATTTATTGAAGAGGTATACAAGATAATTGATGCTATGGGGGCCATTTTAATTGATATAACGTTATCAAAGACACTTCATCCCATTCTAACCATCAACGATCGTTAATCAGTATATAAACCAACGAAATGAGTTGGGGTCGAATCCCATAAAGAGACGAATGTGTTTCAGATTCAATTGGGAAGTATGAACATGTTCAAATCAGTCATAAGAATAAAAACTATTGAATAAAGACAACATTTAAATCAGGGGTGACATGAATGTCAAATGGGGGATTTTGGTTTGAAAGTATCAACTACAAACAACAGCAAACAAGATGAATTAAGAATAATGAGACGGGTTCTTGGAATGTGATCGATTATAGGCTAATGTAGACATATGGGTAATTGCAAGTATTAGAAAATGGCTAAATATCAGTGAGTAAGCTAGGCTACAAGGGAGGTAAATTTTCTCTGGAACAATAAACCCCGAATTAAGTTGATTTCTCTCGAATTGCAACAAGCATGCAAAATAAGAACAACCCACACTTTAGTCCATTCACTCTCTCGAGTTGAATGTGTGGGATTGGGTTTAGGATTCACTCTCTCGAGCTGAACCCAGGTCAACCCAACACCCACAGACCATCAACCAACAACCTTAGGTCTAAAACCTCTCTCTCGAGCAAGCCAAGAACACAAAGGCAAAACTGCATGTGCGACTACAATTCTTAAATTAAACCATAATAATTGATTAAACTCACTTTTAAATAGCATTTAAACTAACTATTAGCAATATCCATAAGCTAAATCAGCCCATAATCACACCCCAAGAATTGGGGTTTTAGCTAGACATTATAAAAAGGTAAAAACGGTTACTGAATTGAGTTTCCATTAACTAATTACTAGTAATTTCGTTTTTACAATGCTCCAATTCGAATAATCTCAATGACCCACTTCCAATTTCTCAAAAGTAAAAAACTTCGATTCTTCAAAGCTTAGGAAAAACTAGAGAAAACTGTCTCTGGAGATCAAAACTCAATAATACTCAACTAAGATTGCTAATTCATAATAAACTAAATGTTCCAAAATGTATTTATAATCGCCAAAAATGTGTTGCAAAGAGTCACTCGGCGAACTAAGTTGGGCTCGTTGAACCACTCGACGAGCCGCCTTTTGGTCACTTACATTCCCATTTTGCCTTAGCATTCAGAATCTCAAGGTCTGCAAGTTTGGGCAATCTAGCACTGCATCACGAAACCACTCGGCGATCCGCCGACTGCTACTTTCATTTGACGACTTGGTTTCTTCTTTCAGAGCTAGGCACACTATAACTTTAGGCAGTCAGATAGCCATTCGATAACTCGCCAAGTGAACTTGGCAATCACCAGGCTTACTTTCTTCATCCTTGCAGCCTGTTTTGTTCCTTTTTGCTTGTTAGTGTCCTTGCTTTGTTGTTCCTCAATTTACATTCCTAAAAATCAAGGATTTTACATCCATTATTGGCACAACATAAGCATTGAGGACACTAAATCTATATAAAGGAATCCCTAAATGAGTCCAAATCTCAGACTCATCAACACCCCTAACTTAGACTTTTGCTTGTCCTCAAGTAAAACTGAAGTTCAGCAATTCAAAAAGGATGTCTCAGAAAGTGCTACAAAAGACTCAATCATGAATGCACACAACAAGACTCAACTTACTCATGCAAGGATCAATTGTGCACTCAAAGATTCAAGTTGTGACTCACTATTAACAAAGTTTCTCAGGTTCACAATACTTGCTTCAAATGCAAGTTCAAGCTCAACAAAGGTACTCGAATGACCTCACAACAAAGATGATTCCACATTCACACATTTTTTCACACTTTATAGTTCGGTAATCACAAACAACTCTCACACACACAAAGATGAACACATGCATGGCTTCACCCATTGGCTTGCCCTTATTTTCCAACCAACATTTGTTTCAGCTCACTCAAGATCACAAGGTCTTTTCAAGGCTTGTAACGGGGCTGAGTGTAAAGGTATGGTCATTTAGGCTTAGTGGCTTCTATCCTCATGAAATGTGGTATGAACATCAATTTCCTTCATTTTCTTCAGCATTTTCACTCTTGTTCGAAATTTACCCCATTATTCAACTTCCAATGGACTACCGGACACCTCATTTCTTTTATAACATTCACAACTTTATTTCACAACTATTTCTTATTTTTCTTTTTCTTTCTTCTTTTCTTTCTCTTTTTTTTTTATATATATGGAGGGATTTCGTCTTTTTCAAATCCATGGATCAAGATGGAGTTCTTCACACTTCTTGATTTACCTTCTCTTTTCACAACAACCCCAACTTAGGCTTTTGGCCTAAGTTGGCTATTCAAAAAAAACATATTTCATGAGGATTATGGGTGAATAGATAAAGAGGGGTTACAATTGCATCAAGTTTCTTCCAAGAAAGGGATAAGGCTCAAAGGGGTTCAAGCAAAGTTCACACATTTCACAAGGTTGGCCACAAAAAGAGGTATATTGTCAAATTGTTTCACTCTTCAAAATTATTGTGTAAGATCATTTCAAGAGATTGTGTAACTTAGTCAACAAGACCAACGGGGCAAATTCTAGGTGTCATCACACAAGATTCATGGTAATCTCATCACACAAGGCATTGACACCAATATCAAACAAGACTCCACACTTTTCGCTAGTGTGTAATGTTCATCACAAGAGACGCAATTCAATAACCGGCTAGTCACAACGAGATGCAAAAAGTTCACACATTGTCTATACAACTTCATTTGGCCTCATCATAGCTGTGCTTTCATTTTTGTTCGATTAAAAGCACTATTCTAGTCATCGGTATTATCATAACTGATACTCATATTTGCACAAAAACAGCCACATTCAAAAACAACAAGAGGGGCAAAGAAATTTCAGAAGGATCAAAAACCATTTGCATTCAAAATAAGGAGCCATAAGGTCAAACATTCACAAAACAATATCAAAAACACTGTGTAAACACAAAAACCCAATATATACAAAATAACAAGATAGTCACAAAAGGTAGGTATGGAAATACCTCACCCCACCACAAATAAAAATGCAGTTGTCCTTAAATGCAATAAAATATCCCAAAAGAAAACAATAATAATGACAGAGAGGGAGGTGAAAAAAGGTCATGTCTACACAGTCGCTCTATCTGTAGGGGCATCAATGCCTGGGGTCTCATCAGCACTCTCTCCACTAGAGTCTACCATGGAGGTGTCTCTCAAAGAAGTCTGCACAGCTGACTGCACCATGGCCTACTTAATCATTGTAAGGCCCTCATATGTAGCTTCATCCTCGACACCAAGCTTCTCCTTATTAGTCTCTGCCTCAGACTCATCAGTAGCCATCTCCTCAGCTCGAACCTCATCTTCCGTGGTAGCCGGAGGCACATCTGCCTCAACTGGCATGTCGGGGATCTCCACGGTTCCAAAAATCATGTACATATCTATTGACTTCAGCTAGTCCACGTCCTTTCTCAGCTCAGCAATTACGGCATTTAGATCCATCACCTCATTAGTGGCCCCTTGGCCTCACTCATATGTCGTTATCCATGCCTCAAGGGCATCAATAGACACACTAAGGGGTGTCACAGCAGCAACAAGGGCCCTCTCTATATTCTAGGAACTGTGGCCTCGATCTTGGAGGCATGCCTATTCGTAGAATAGGCTAGCTGCCCCATCCGTAGTAATATGGCCTTGGTGAGTGGAAGCCGAGAAGAAGTAGCAACAGTAGTACCAAACCTATGGGAGCAAGGGAGGAGAAGAGGATCTCGGAGTCATGGAAGGCGCAACGCTAGATATACATAAAGGCCCAGGGGCCGGAGTAGGCAATATTGCCTCTACAGGTAGTGCATCAGTATCAACAACCAGGAAGGTGTCCACCGGGGTTGCCTTCTTCATCTCAACCTCATCTTTCAGGTACTCAATTTCAATATGCCGAATGTCGGTACAGGAAGGGGGAGTCAATTCCACATCTTTCTTCTCATCAAAGGGAACTCGTGCTCGTCGACACAGCTCGGTGATCAACACCGAAAATGGCAGCGATGTCTGACGCTATCAAGCCCTCATAGACATCTCTTGGCCAATAATCATACCCATGTAGAGGGACTTCTTAGCAATGATAGAACCCATGCAGGCCGCCTTAGTGTGTCGGAGGATTGATTTATTTCGTGATGGTGCTGCTGATGAAGCCAAACCAGTACCTCGCTGCCACGTTAAGGTCCTTCTTCTACATATGCATGGCCATTTCAACCCACTTAGGCGTACCATCGGACAACAGAAGAGCCAACCATTTCTTCAGAGTCTCCAAAGACTTGGTTTTGATCATGTATTGGTAGTCATCAGAAATGTTGACAGTACACTCCAATACAACACTTATATCATCGTTGTCACACTTTATCTTCTTGCCCCTGACGACCACATAATCCACCGGCTTGAACGTAGCTGCCTGCTTCTTCTTTTCTGGCATTAGCGCTATGTAGGCAATGTAGAACTCCCGGACCCAATTAGAGATGTAAGAGCCACTGGTTTTGTGAAGATGTCACACTTGTGCCTCCTCAAGGTGTGCCAGATCTCTGGATATCTATCTATCATTCCATCTATAGACAGCCTCTTCTCCTCGATGATCGTCCTCAATCCCTCATCATTTAGTCTATTCATAGACCGAGGAGGAGGAGCTTGTGTAGATGGTGTTGGAACCACAGCGTGATCTTGAACTGGAGAAGGAGCATGGTTCTCAGGCACCTTCATCCTAGACGGATAATACATCCTCTTAGATCGCAACTCTGCTCTCTGGGATAACATTAGCTCATATTCAGGTTCAGAGATGGTAGCCTGAGGGTCTTGGTGCTCACCCTTACTCTCACAAGTGGTTAGGTGAGTAGCATATATCCCCTCACTATCGAAGCTAACCTCCAGTGATGCTAGAGCTGGTGCCTTGCCTTTCCCTTTGCCTTTCCCACCGGTGGTAGGTAGATTTGCGGTTTTTCTCTTTGATGCAGTTGCATTATCATTTATAATAATTCCCTTTGCCTTCTTGCGTGGTGCCATGTTTCGTCCTACTTATTTTGGTCTAGCCATATCTACAAAACACACCAAAAAGGGTTAGAATTAATCCATGAAAAATGAAGAAATCATGTTGCAGAAATTCTCGCTGAACCGATCGGTGAGTCATTGAATCACTTAGGCGAGCTAGATAAGGCTCGCCGAAAGGATTGGCTAAAACATTTCCCATAAAATAGCATGTCGGCAATGGGAAAGGTCTTTTGGCGAATCGCTGACATCATTCGGCGAGTACAGACTAGCCCGCCGAAAGCTACAGTGCATTTTAAGGGTTAGGGGAGCAGAAAGGGTGATCAAAGGAGACCTTCGGCGAGCTCAGGCTTCTCGCCGAAAGTTACAAACTCAAAACCAAAGAAATCACAAATTTAAAGGTGAACTAGTAGGAATTCGGCGACTGCCGAGTGGTTCGACGAGCTCGACCCAGCTCGCTAAACTGACCAACGTGCCTATTTTCAACCCCAACTCCCAAAATCAAACCACAAACACAGTCAATTAAGCCCAGACTCATTAGACCCATGCCACCGGGGGTACTCAGACTTCCCCCGATTTGGCCAAAATTGGCCATTTGACGACTTTAGCCCTTAAGAATGACGTCAAACACTCCATCATTGGGAAAAGTACGTCATTTAGCATGATTTTGGGTTACGCAGACTTCACCCGACTAGACCCAACAATCAATTAAACACAACCCACAAGATTACGATTAATTTTAGAGCACGCAATTCGGGAAACTAACAATTTAGGAAATTTAGGCACAATTTTGAGAATACAAAAGGCAGACTAGCACATATTTATGATTTCACAAAGGCCCAACACACATCAATACAAAATACACAATTGCAAATGAGTTCAAACGCTATATTCAAGTTTGGGGCTCGGAGAACCAACCTTTAATGCCGAATTAGAATTGTAATGCTAGGTAGTAAAAATTTCGAACTCCGAACACTAGATCGATGATCATAAAGCAGTAAAAAAGCTAAAATATAGGAAATATAGAGTGAGGGTATGATTGTATGAAGTTAAAAATGAGGGAATGTGAAAGAGTTTGAAAATTTAAACCTTTGGCATTTAAAACCGTCCAGTTCTTGCCCTTTCGTCTATATTACTCAACCTTGCCGAACCACTGGTGAGTCAGCGAGTGGTTACTTTCCTCGCTGAGTTTTATAGGACTTTCAATTAACTTGGGGGTCCAAACGGTGGACAGAGTCGTGCTCGCCGGCCTATTCGGTGAGTCACCAATTTGTCCATGGGCCCACCGAGTTTTACAGACTCCTTCCTTATGATTTCTTGAGTCCAACAGTGGTCCAAGTCAAGCTCGCCGACCAGTTCAGCGAATCGCCAACTAGATTCTCAGTTCACCAACCTGTATATTTTCAAACACATTCCACTTTTTCACCTGCACAATCAACACATGTTATTCTTCAAATTCAAATAAGGAAATAATAACTTGGTTTGCCTCCCTAGAATAGCCTTAGTTAACGTCGTGGCACGACGCAAGTACCCTCTCAAATTTCATTCTTGGGGTTTGCCATAGTATCACTAGGCAACGCCCTTTGTTGTCTTGCGTAGAGATAAGACAACAAATGACTCATTTGGGTCTCCAGTAGCTAAATAAAGATGGAATGAGAAGCAGTCATCTAATTTAGCATTGAGACATTCTCTTCTATCTCTTTCAGCACTCTGTCGTGTTTTTTTACTCTGTGGAGAATGAGTGAGAGCATTTCTTTGATCTGTCCACCCTCATAATTTTTGGGCTTTTTAAGCTCATGAGGAGGAATGTATCTATCATTCTTCTTGTACAGTTATTCAAATTCCTCAATGTTTCCGGCCAATATATCTAGCTGGGACATCATTTTGGCCAAGTTATGATCCCTACCCAGATCCTTGTTAATTCTGATTATGCGATTGAGGAGACTGGTTACTATTGCATAAGGTTCTCGCAATAGACCACACAGAGAAAGGTCAACAACTCCCCTGTTTTCAGGGCCTAGACCTCTTTAGAGACAGTTCAGTAACATCTCATCTGGGATTCCATGAGTTGGACGTTGCAGCAATAGAGTCTTAAATCTCAGCCATAACTCGTGGATAGTCTCACCCTCCAAGTGCTTGAAATTTAGGATGTCATCCCTAATACTCATCATCTTCAAAGGAGGGTGGTACACTTGGTTAAAGTTGCTATCATATATGCTCATTTCCTCTTTTGAATAACCAACACTAAAAAAAAAACTAAAAGTAAGTAGAATCAACTATGACTAACAAGACACAATTCAACTTCACTAAAAGAATTTCAAACAACACCACTCCCCAGCAACAGCGCCATATTGATTAATATAACGCTATCAAAGACACTTAAGCCAATTCTAAGCGTCAATGATCATTAATCAGTATATAACCCAACTAAATGAGTTGGGATCGAATCCCAAAGGGAGTGGCACATGTTTCAAATTCAATTTGGAAGTATGAACATGTTCAAATCAGTCATTGGAATGAAATTTATTGAACAAAGGCAACATTTAAGTCAGGGAGTGACACGAATGTCATATGGGGGATTTTGGTTTGAAAGTATCAACTACAGACATCAGCAAACAAGATGAATTAAAAATAATGAGACGGGTTCTTGGGATGTGATCGATTATAGGCTAATGTAGACATATGGGTAATTGCAGCTATTAGAAAATAGCTAAATATCAGTGAGTAAGCTAAGCTATAAGGGAGATAAATTTTATTCTAGCCAGTAAACCGTGAATCAAGTTGATATCTTTAGAACATCAACAAGCATGCAAAATAAGAACAGCCCACACCTTAGTCCATTCACTCTCTCGAGCTGAATGTACGTGATTGGGTTTAGGATTCACTCTCTTGAGCTGAACTCAGGTCAACCCAACACCCACAGACCATCAACCATGAACCTTAGTTCTAAAACCTCTCGCTCGAGCAAACCAAGAATACAAAGGCAGAACTGCATTTGCAACTACAATTCTTAAATTAAACCACAATAAATGATTGAACTCACTTTTAAATAGCATTTAAACTAACAAATAGCAATACTTATTGTTGACACTAAATTTTGATATGATATTTCTAAAGTTAATACGTTTTAAGTATTTTATTTTTTAAATAGTTCAAAATACATGTTTTGTTATTTTAATGCAATTTGTTGATAATTATCCTTATTCTCAAAATATTAGGATTTTTATCAGTTAATTCTGTTTATATTATTTTGTCACAGCTGGTTGAATATGTTCAAATATTTGTTCATTTTTTATAAATTTATTATTTCTGTTAAATTGCATTTTTTACATGTCATTGGTTACGTTCATTACATTTTTTAATCTTCATTTTATTTTTGTTAATATTTATTTTGATATTTTGGACAGTCTAGAAAATTCACTATGATATGAATAAGATTATATACAAAAATATTTTATTAACTGGTAGTTTTGACCCATGGTTTTAAAATAGCGGTATTGTACTATTGCTGGTTTTCAATTCCATATTTAAAGAATAGTTTGTTTATTAAGTTAACGGGTGGTGAAATTTTTTTTAGATTAGGGTTGAGATATTTCAGATTTTTATTCACAAAAAGGTTTCACTTTTCATCAATTTTCCGGTCACCACCACCCCGGATTCTGACAAGCTCCAGCAAACCCAACCCCCATTTTTTTTCTTCCTTTTCCGGTGGCCTTGTCACTGTTGTCATCGCCCTCTCTTTACTTCCATTTTTCGGCGAGACTCTGATCTCCCAACACTCTTTTCCTTCTCTCCCTCGCTGCCTTCTTCGTCCTAAATAAGCCCATCTCCTCCAGCTCCAACAAACTAGCCACCGTGAACCACCAAAGAACAATCTAGGAATTAGCCTCCGAAACCTACTCTTTATTTTCCCATTTTTCCAACCAGAAACAACACCCAACCAGATTACCCAAACCTTTCAAGATCCTTTTCTCCTTATCCGATTCTCCAACGACCAACAATAATCAAGCAACCCCACGCAAGCTCCAAACTCGCCTAAAACCAGCAACCATCACCCATTTTCCAGCTAGCAAACAAGAACCAAAACAATCCTTCTCTACCTCACGCTACCAGATCACCACTACCACTGAAACCCCCATTTGCACTTATTCTTCGACCCATAAAATCAAACAGACCAAAACCTTCGACCAAAACCCCATCCCTGTTTTCCCCTTTTGCTCGTAACAATAGGTAGCTTCGGTGAGGAGCTTCAATCTCCAATGAACCGGAGTTAAACAGTCAGTTCCCTTCCTCATTTTCCCTTTTTGATTTTTCGTTCTTTTGTTTGTTTGCAGGTGTTTATATCTCCATTTTCCGGTGAAATCAGTGAACTCCCATTTCAGTCAAACTCCACCACCGCTGCTGTCAATAGCAAAACTCAGCCACTAGTTTGTTTCTTTTTCTATAAGTTTCTTCTTCTCAAATGTCTATTTAGTATTTGGTAGTGCACTCTTTCATTTTTGTTTATTTATTATCCTTTTTTGTAGAATTGTTTGCAGGTCTGAGTGACCTTCTGTTGAATTCATTCTTTATTATTTTGGTTTGTTTTGATCATTAATTATTGTCGGTTAATTTTTAATGGTAGTTGTATAATTACCTTTGTTATGTTTCATAGTTGACTTTATTGATTATTTTGTTTATTTAGTTGTTAACTTTTTATTATTTTGGTAAGAAAATTTATTCCAGTAACCTTGAATATTGTGGTTTATGACTTATTTTATTTAATTCACATGGTTTGTTTATTGTTATTGCTATGACCTATGGGGTTGTGTTTCCTTAGAATTTGTTTATTTTTTCAGATATCTTTCCTTTGTTTTGGCTATTTTTATTTTGTATTTAACTTAACAAATTAGTTAAAGTGGCCAATGAAAAGATCTCTTCGTCGATTTTGGAGGCCTCCCCATTTTAAAAGATGGAAATTTAGTTTAAGTTAATATCTTTTGTATGTTAAAATAGCCGATGAAGAAATTACCGTCGATTTCCAAGGCCTCCATTAGAAGGATTTTTAATTTTAAATTATTATATGATTTATTCATTACTAACACTTTTACTAAGTGTCTTTACAGGTACCCGGAGGTGCTTCCCATTGAAGCTATTCGAATGAAGTTTGAATTATACTCTTTTATTCATTTTTTTGTATATATCGATGTTAGGCAAACCTTGGGTCATTTCTGATATTGTTTATTTTATTTTATTACCTGTGTATATCACATGTTTATTATACTTGTATATTTTTTTGAGCTCCTCTTCAATTTGAAAAAATAAACTCAGTCGGGACCCACATTTGTGGATTTCAAAGGATGCCTAACACCTTCCCTTCGGAATAACTTGAACCCCTTACCTAAAATCTATAGGTTTCATAGAAATTTCTTTTATGTTAATTTGTTAATCAGTTTCCTAGTTTTCCTAAAAATTAGGTGGCGACTCCCTTTTCCCATTTACCCCAAAACCCTTTAAAAAATCTTTTAACTTTTTTTTAAAAACTGAATTACTATCTTTTGGTGAGTCACCGCGACGTTGCGCCCTCTCAAAGGATGTCAACACCCATAAGCTAAATTAGCCCATAATCACATAATCACACCCCGAAAATTAGAGTTTTAGCTAGACATCATAAAAAGGTGAAACCGTTGCCGAATTGAGTTTCTATCAATTGGGTAATAGTAATTTCATCCGTACAATGTCCCAATTTGAATAATCTCAAAGACCCACTTCTAATTTTTCAAAAGTGAAAATCTTTGATTCTTCAAAGCTTAGGACTCTGCAGCGCAAAACTCAATGATACTCAACTAAGATTACTAATTCCTAATAAACTAAATGTTCTAAAATGTATTTATAGTCGCCAAAAATGTGCTGCGAAGAGTCACTCGATAAATTAAGTCGGGCTCACCGAACCACTCAGTCAGCCGCCCTTTGGTCACTTCCATCGCCCTTTTACCTTGGCATTTAGCATCCTCAAGATTTGCAACTTTGGGAGATCTAGCACTGCATCGCGGAACCACTCGGTGATCCGCCGACTGCTCCTTTCATTTGCCGACTTTGTTTCTTCCTTCAGAGATTGGCACATTAGAACTTTAGGTGGTCAGAGAGAGATTCGGCGACTCGCCAAGTGAACTTGGCGATCACCAGGCTTACTTTCTTCATCCTTGGAGACTGTTTTCTTCCTTTGTGCTTGTTAGTGTCGTTGCTTTGTTCCTCAATTCACATTCCTAAAAATCAAGGATTTTACATCAATTATTGGCACAAAATAAGCATTTGAGAACACTAAATCTATATAAATGAAGCCCTAAGTGATTTTATATCTCGGACTCATCAACACCCCAAACTTAAACTTTTGCTTGTCCTCAAGTAAAACTAAAGTTAAGCAGTTCAAAAAGGATGTCTCAAACAGTGCTACAAAAGACTCCATCATGAATGCACACAACAAGACTCAACTTACTCATGCAAGGATCAATTGTGCACTCAAAGAGTCAAGTTGTGAATCAATATCACCAAAGGTTCTTAAGTTCACAATACTTGCTTCGAATGCAATTTCAAGCTCAACCAATGTACTTAAATCCCCTCACAATAAAGATGATTCCACATTCACACACTTTTTCACAATTCATAGTTCTGGAATCACAAACACTTATCACACTCACAAAGATGAACACATGCATGACTTCCTCCATGGGTTTGCCCTTATTTTCCAACCAACATTCGTTTCAGCTCACTCAAGATCACAAAGGTTTTTTCAAGGCTTGTAACGGGGCTGAGTTTAAAGGTATTGTCATTTAGGCTCATTGGCACAATTTTTGATTGATATAACGTTATCAAAGACACTTCATCCAATTCTAAGCATCAAGGATCGTGAATCAGTATATAACCCAACTAAATGAGTTGGGTTCGAATCCCATAGGGAGCGGCACGTGTTTTAGATTCAATTGGGAAGTATGTGTAACACCCCGGAAATTCTATGACTTAAGTTAGAGCCTCACCTTATGAATAATGACTTAAAAATAGTTAAAATGATGCTTCTAAACCTAATGTAATGTAATTGACTTAATTTGAAAGAGTAAAATTCTAAACGTCAGGAAACGACCACGACGTCCGAAAACTAGAGAAGAATGTGTTCTAATGTGTCCTTAGGTTTTGGGCAGGTTTGGGAGTGTTGTATGATGGTATAATCTTGTAAAAAGGTTTAAATTAGGTAAATACATGTTTATAGGGTCAAAAAGTTTGAATACGACCCCCCGAGGCCATCCTAAGGTCCCCGAGGCCACCCCAACCTTGGCCAAGCAAGCTGTCAAAGTAGCTTGCAATTTACACTTGGAGGGAATGCATTCGCGTCGCAAACTAGCTCCCCCAAGGAGCAAAAAGTTAGTTAGCGACGCGGTCGATTCGCGTACTCTACTGTCTCGAAATTTAATTCCAAATATCTTCAGGGAACAGCTCAGCGTCACGGACTTGTTCTGCGATGAAAACGCAGAAATTCAAAAATTGATTATTACTTCATTAAAGAGTCCAACTAAGTGAGGGGTATTTAGGGTACTTTAGGGGACGTGTATATAATGAATTTTAAGTCAATTTACCTCACTTTTATCACTCAAACATAAAACCCCAAAGACCAAAACCTAAAGTTCTTCCTTCTCTCTACTCTCTCTCTCTTCTCAAGAACTCCATTGAAGAAGATTGGAGCTTCAAGAAAAATACCAACTCTCCAAGGTTCCAACATAAGCCAAAGTTCAAAAAGAGGTTTTCCAACCACGGTCCTCCTAATGCTCCAAGGGTCAACAAAGGTAAAATGTCTACCCGCAAGCCTCAAGATGCAAGACGTGGTGGTCCTTATGTTGAGAATCCTATTTGTACAAAGTGTGGTCGAAAACATGAAGGGAAGTGCCTAGTTGGAACGGGTAATTACTATGGTTGTGGTAAGAGCGGTCACATGAGGAGGGACTGCCCTATGCTAAAGGCTCAAGGAAGGGAAAACGCTCAAGCACAAGCAAGTGGCCTAACTCCCGATGCTCCTAAGAAGAATCACTTCTATGCTATCATATCCCGAGGTGATCAAGAAAGCTCTCAGGATGTTGTGACCGGTATGCTACAAGTATTTTCAATTAATGTTTATGCATTGTTGGATCCCGGTGCCACTTTGTCTTTTGTAACCACTTTAGTGGCTATGAAGTTTAATATGTTTCCCGATGTCTTAGATAAACCCTTTTCGATTTCTACCTTGGTGGGTGATTCCATTGTTGCTAAATGAGTTTATAGGTGTTGTCCCATTTCATTGCCCAATAGAGTCACTTTGTTTTATTTGGTGGAATTTGATATGTTAGACTTTGATGTTATATTGGGGATGGATTGGCTTCATGCTTGTTTTGCGTCCATAGATTGTTGGACCCGAATTGTGAAGTTTCAATTTCCTAATGAACCCATTGTAAAATGGAAGGGAGTAAATTCCATCCCTAGGGGAAGGATCACTTCATGTCTAAAATCTTGTAAGTTGATTTCTAAGTGTTGTCTCTATCATATTGTGAGGGTCAATGATCTTGAGTCTGAGATTCCTCCTTTGGAGTTGGTCCCGGTAGTGAAGGATTTTCTGGAAGTCTTTCCCGATGACTTACCCGGGATTCCTCCCGAACGGGAAACAGATTTCGGCATAAATTTATTGTCGGATACACAACCCATTTTAATCCCTCCTTACCGGATGACCTCGGCGGAGTTGTAGGAATTAAAAGCTCAACTCAAAGATTTGTTGGATAAGGGTTTCATCCAACCTAGTATATATCCTTTGGGTGAACTGGTGTTATTTGTGATACAGAAGGATGGATCTCTTCGTATGTGTATTGATTACCGACAATTAAATAAGGTGACCATTAAGAACAAGTATACACTCCCTAGGATTGATGATTTATTTGATCAACTTCAAGGAGCGAGTTACTTTTCAACAATTGATTTGAGGTCGAGTTATCACCAACTTAGGGTGAGAGGTGTTGATGTTCTGAAAACAACCTTCCGAACAAGATATGGTCATTCTGAGTTCTTAGTGATGTCCTTTGGTCTTACAAATGCCCCGGCGGCATTCATGGACCTTATAAATCGCGTGTTTAGAAACTATCTAGACTCATTTGTTATTGTCTTAATTGATGACATCTTGATATACTCTAAAAGTGAGGATGATCGCATGAATCATTTGAGGATAGTATTGCAAGTCCTCAAAGACCACCAACTCTATGCAAATTTTGGCAAGTGCGAGATTTGGCTTAGATCGGTTGCTTTCCTTGGTCACATTGTTTCTAGTGAGGGTATAGAAGTTGATCCAAAGAAAACCAATGCGGTTAAAAGTTGGCCTAGACCTTTGAGAACTTCTGACATTCGAAACTTTTTGGGTTTGGCCGATTACTACCGGATGTTTGTTGAGGGATTTTCATCTATTGTATCTTCATTAACGGCCTTAACTCAAAAGAATTACAAGTTCGAATGGTCAGAATTTTGTGAAAAGAATTATCCAACTCATGACCTTGAGCTAGCGATCGTAGTCTTTGCTTTAAAGATTTGGAGACACTATCTCTATGGGGTACATGTGGATTTGTTTACCGACCACAAGAGTCTTCAATATGTTTTTAGCCAAAAAGAATTGAATCTCCGACAAAGGAGGTGGTTGGAACTCTTGAAAGATTAGGATATGAGTGTGCTTTACCACCCCGGAAAAGTAAATGTAGTTGCGGATGCTTTGAGTCGTGTATCTATGGGTAGTGTGCCACATATGGAAGAAGAGAAAAGGGAGTTAGCCCGTGATGTACATAGGCTAGCCCGGTTGGGTGTCCGACTTGAAGATTCCCAAAAATGAGGTGCATGGTCCGTCATAATTCCAAGTCATCGATTGTTGTTGACGTGAAGTCTAAGTAACATCTTGATCCTATTTTGATGGAACTAAAAGAGTCGGTTCTCAACAAAGCAATAGAAACTTTCTCTCAAGGAGAAGATGGGGTGCTTAGGCACCAAGGGAGATTATGTGTGCGGGATGTGGATGGGCTAAGAGAGACAATCTTAGAGGAGGCCCATGTGTCCCGATACTCCATCTATCCGGGAGCCACCAAAATGTATCGTGACTTACGTGAGATTTATTGGTGGAACGGAATGAAAAGAGACATAGCAAATTTTGTGGCTAGGTGCTCAAATTTCCAACAACGCAAAGCCGAGAACCAAGGACCGGGAGGTCTAACTAAAGATATTGATACCCCCACTTGGAAGTGGGAAGAGATCAATATGGACTTCGTGGTAGGTTTGCCTAGAACCCGTAGGCAACATGACTCCATTTGGGTCATTGTGAATAGACTGACTAAATCAGCCCATTTCCTTCCCGTCAAGGTTTCTTATTCGGCGGAAGATTATGCTAAGTTGTACATTAAGGAGATTGTGAAATTGCATGGGACCCTGTTGTCGATTATTTCGAATAGAGGTGCCCAATTTACTTCCTATTTTTGGAGGTCTTTCCAAAGTGGGCTTGGTACTCAAGTGAAACTTAGTACCGCATTTCACCCTCAAACGGATGGTCAAGCGGAACGCACCATCCAAACCCTAGAGGACATGTTGAGAGCATGTGTCATTGACTTCAAAGGTAATTGGGATGACCACCTACCTTTGATAGAATTTTCCTACAACAATAGCTACCACTCGAGTATTGCTATGGCACCCTTTGAAGCACTTTATGGTAGAACGTGTCGATATCCGGTTGGGTGGGTTAAAGTAGGTGAATTTTCTCTTCTTGGTCCCAAGGTAGTCTATGAGGCTACGGAAAAAGTTTGACTAATAAGGGATAGGTTGAAAGCGGCTCATAGTCGGCAAAAGTCTTATGCCGATAATAGAAAGAGGGATCTTGAATTTGAAGTAGGTAATTGTCTCTACTTGAAGATCTCACCCATGAAAAGGGTGATGAGGTTTGGTAAGAAGGGGAATCTTAGCCCCATGTATGTTGGGCCTTATGAGATCTTGAAGCGTGTCGTAAAGGTCGCTTATGAGTTGAAATTACCTATCGAATTGGCCCCGGTTCACCCGGTGTTCCATATTTCCATGTTAAAGAAGTGTATAGGTGACCCGGTGTCCATTCTCCCTCTAGAAGGTTTAGGGGTGAATGAGAACCTATCTTATGAAGAGGTTCCGGTCAAAATCTTAGATCGTCAAGTTAAGAAGTTGAGGAATAAAGAGGTGGCCTCCGTAAAAGTCCTACGGAGAAACCACCTAGTTCAGGGTGCAACATGGGAGGACGAGGCCAATATGAAGTCCCGCTACCCTCATATTTTTCCACCTACTCCTAGCCAAAGTTGAGGTTAGTAGTCTCTCTTAATTAGGTACAAATTGAAAATCATGTGTGTTGATGATTATAACATGATTTCCTTGTATGTGCATATTTTTGTGAAAATTCATGCTTAATTTGTATTTTGAGTTTTCATGAATTTTGTTTCTCATGGTTGAATTGCACCCATAGATGTTGTGTGATGTTGTCTTCATGAGGGTTGTAATGAGCATGCTTGATGTTGTCTTGATAAAGAAATGTCTTGTAGATTTCTTAATATATATGTTAATGCTCATCGAATATGGAGAAGGTAGTTTCTCCTATACTTATGTGAAGTAAAGAGTTTTGAGCATAGTGATGTTGTGGATTAAATTCCTATATGATATGAAGATATGATGATAAGATGTTGTTGATGTAACTAGTTGTTGTGGTGCTAGTTTGAGTCATTGTCTCCCGAGAAAGAAGTCCAAGTGACATTCGGGGACAAATGTTCCTAAGGGGGGAATATTGTAACACCGCGGAAATTCTATGACTTAAATTAGAGCCTCACCTTATGAATAATGACTTAGAAATAGTTAAAATTATGTTTTTACACCAAAAGTAATGTAATTGACTTGGTTTGGAAGAGTAAAAGTCTATGTCAACAAACAACCACGACGTCCGAAAACTAGAGAAGAATGTGTTTTAGTGTGTCCTTAGGTTTTGGGCAGGTTTGGGAGTGTCGTATGATGGTATAATCTTGAAAAAAGGTTTAAATTAGGTAAATATATTTTTATAGGGTCAAAACGTTCGAATACAACTCCCCGGGGATACCCTAATGGGCCCCGAGAAGGACCCCAACCTTGGCCAAGCTAGCTGCCAAGGCAGCTTGCAAATTGCACTTAGAGGGAATGCATCCGCGTCGCGGACTAGCTCCCCCAAGAAGCAAAAAATTAGTTCGCGACGTTGTCGTGGGACGGACTCTACTGTCTCAAAATTTAATTCCAAATATCTTCAGGGAATATCTCCGCGTCGCGGACTTGTTCCGCGATGAAAACGCAGAAATTCAGAAATTGATTTTTACTTCATTAAAGAATCCAACTAAGGGAGGGGTATTTAGGGTACTTTAGGGAACGTGTATATAATGATTTTTAAGTCAATTTACCTCACTTTTATCACTCAAACACAAAACCTCAAAGATCAAAACCTAAAGTTCCTCTTTCTCTCTACTCTCTCTCTCTTCTCAAGAACTCCATTGAAGAAGATTGGAGCTTCAAGAAGAAGACCAACTCTCCAAGGTTTCAACTCGGATTTTAGTGGTTAATTCGTCAATAAGGTATAGTTGCTTATCACTCTTAGGATTCCTTTCCCCAAGAAGCCCTTTCAAGATGAATTTCAAAATCTCCAATTTCTAGGTTTCAATCCAAAAACGTGGGTCTTCTTTCTAAAGTAAAATTGATGTTATAAACTGACTTTTATTGATGTGATATGAACAATTATGGATGAATTTATGTTGTCTTGATGGTTTCTTGAAGAGTTCCCCATGAGACCCATGTTTCCCCTTTTTTTCCTTATTCTAACCCTAGTTTGTGTTGGATATTGATTGAAGGCTATGAATTGAATGTGATGTTATGTAATTCATGTTTGTATGATGATTCTACCCTAAGTTATGTATGATTTCTATGAAATTAGGGTTGAGACTTTGAATGAAGCCTTGAAGGATATGAATGGAATATGTCAATTGCTTATATTGATGTTGATTATGTTATTACTTCATGAATTACCTTGTATTATGTATTGGTCATGAATTTATTGGTAATTGAATTATGGATGTCCCATGAAGGGAAAAAAGGTATGAAGGTTGGTTCTTCTTTGAACTCAAGTATGAAAGGTGAATTACTTAGATTGTAATGATGATATACCTAATGTGTTGTTGTGGTGTTGATGAACTAGTTTCCTCATCCTTAACCCTCTACATTTGAATTAGCTATGAAGTATGTATGTATGTTATGGTATGATTCCTATATCATTGAAAGGTAGTTTTCGTGATTATAGTGTAATGTAAAGGGAAAGGATTACTCACTTGCTAAGTATTTCTAAAGTGAAAGGATTGTTACTCACTTATGAACACATATGAGCTATTATGGTAAGATGTCTACATAAGAGCCTAGTAAAGGCTAATGTGAACTTTTGAGATGATTAAAGATGAATACAAAAGGGAATTAGATGCTTAGCACCGAAAGGGCATGTAAATCAGATGGGGGTCTCACGTTTAGTAAGTCTGGCTCCCCACATGGGTTTCCTCATGTTTAGCAAGTCCGGATTACCCATGGTATGTGTTGTCTCCTGAGATGGAAACCCCCACGTTTAGTAAGTTAGGGTTTCTAGAAGCAATCTCCTTGACCCTTAACTATGTGCCCACATAGGACTCTAGCTTAGTGGATCCACCTAGATAGCTATGTACGAATGGTTACACCTTAGGCAAGTGTTAACCCTCTCTTTTTTGTGTGGGAGTAAAACACCGGATTCCATGTAGCTCTCATGTTCTATGTCGGTTATTGCAATATTTCCCTAATGTATAAGTAAATGAAGGTATGAAAGGTGTGATCTCTTACTAGGGATTTCTTAAGGGTTTCTACATAGTGTAAGGGAGGGTATGGGACTTCTCTTGCATATTGCACTTGTAGAATCCTAAGAGATGGTTGTAGTAGTGTTCTCTTATGATTATGATGATTATGACTTATGTATGTTGAAGCTATGTTATGTATGATAATTATGAATATGGTAAGTTATGATGAAATATGATCTTATGAATGTATGTATGAAGTAGGTTGCTTAATGTGATACTTGGCTTTGAATAGGGGTATGGGATTCTATTCTTTGCATTGCACTAGTATTACTTGGGTTGTTTACATGTTGGGATGATATTAGGTTGGTTTGGACTATGATGCTTACTTTGTGTGCATATTGGATTTACTTGGTAAAAAACATGTTTTGACTAAATGTCCTTTTATGCATGGTTTCAATGGTTTTTATGCATAGTAGCCATACTTAGTACGTGTGTTGTACTAACCCATATTTTCTCCCTTTTCCCCAAACATTTAGGTTCGGGCCATTGAGGATTCAAGCTTACTTCTCAAGACACTTGAAGTTGCTTCCCCAAGTTGGTGAGTCCTCAAGTCCGAGGATAAGATCCTATGATCTATATTTTATGTTTAGTTCTTTGCTTATGTTGAAAGTCATGGTTGTACTTTCCTATTTCAAGACTTCTTATTGATGTAAGGGCTAAGTCCCATTTTCAATACTTCTATGTCTAGATGGTGCATTGTGACGAAGTTAGATTTTGTTTTGCATATATGAAGTGAAGTTGAACTTCCAAAGTAAAATTTTTAAATTTTCCGTGATTTTATTCTATGATACATGTTATGACGAATGCTAAGGGCTTGTATAAGACCACTTCGAGGTTGAATACACCGATAACGACTAGGGGGTGCTCTCGGGTCGTTACAGTATGAACATCTTCAAATCAGTCATAGGAGTAAAAATTATCGAATATAGACAACATTTAAATTAGGAGGTGACACGAATGTCAGATGGGGGATTTTGGTTTGAAAGTATCAACTACAAACAACAGCAAATAAGATGAATTCACAATATGAGATGGGTTCTTGGGATGTGATCAATTATAGGCTAATGTAGACATATAGGTAATTCCAACTATTAGAAAATGGCTAACTATCAGTGACTAAGTTTGGCTATAAGGGAGGTAACTTTTCTCTCAAACAATAAACCCCCAATCAAATTGATATCTCTCGAACATCAACAAGCATGAAAAATAAGAACAACCCACACCTTAGTCCATTCAATTTCTCAAAAGTGATAAACTTTGATTCTTCAAAGCTTAGGAAAAACTACAGAAAACTATCTCTGGCGCTCAAAACTCAATAATACTCAACTAAGATTACTAATTCATACTAAACTAATTGTTCAAAAATGTATTTATAGTCGCCAAAATGTGTTGTGAAGAGTCACTCGACGAAGTAAATCGGGCACGCCAAACCACTCGGCGAGCCGCCCTTTGGTCACTTCCATCGCCCTTTTGCCTTTGCATTCAGCATCCTTAAGGTCTGCAACTTTGGGCTATCTAGCACTGCATCGCAGAACTACTCGGTGATCCGCCGACTGCTCCTTTTATTCGCCGTCTTGGTTTCTTCCTTCAAAGCTTGGCACACTTGAACTTTAGGCGGTAAGATAGCCATTCGGCGACTCGCCAAGTGAACATGGCGATCACCAAACTTACTTTCTTCATCCTTGCATCCCGTTTTGTTCCTTTTTGGTTGTTAGTGTCCTTGCTTTTTTCCTCAAGTCACATTCCTGAAAATCAAGGATTTTACATCAGTTAATGTCATAAAATAAACATTTGAGGACACTAAATCTATATAAACGAAGCCCTAAATGAGTCCAAATCTCGAACTCATCAGAGTTCGGTTGAGAAGGCAGAGCTAGCAGCTTACCAATTGAAGAATGTTACTCAAGTATGGTATACTCAATGGAAAACTAATTGTAACGACCCGAGAGTACCCCCTAGCCATTACATGCGTAATCGACCTCTCAGAGGCCTCATACAAGCCTTAGCATTCATTCATCTCATAGATCATAAAAGTCACTAAGACTTTAAAAACTATCCTTCCAAAGAAGACATTTCGTTAAAAAAATAAGCGGAAGACTTTCTAGACTTTATACATGATGTCTCAAAACCATCAAATACTTGAATACAACAATGGGACTAAGCCCATACAAGACTTAAACAAAATACTAGAAATACATCAAAAGGAACATGTAGGGTATTGTCCTCGAATCTATGAGGACTCACCAAGTCTTCATCGTCAACACTTAGAAACCTATCAAGTAGCCATGACATGTCACCGTCTCCCAATCCCTACACTTAAGTGAAAAAGGGAAAGAAAGGGGTTAGCACAATTAAGTACTAAGTATGGAGACCATGCAAAAACATGCTTCAACAGACATTTACAAGGAATATATACTTTCATATCATTTTTGATAAAACCTTCACTTCACAAGTATAAGAGATATAATTCAAGTCAACATTCTCATATAAGACCATAGCCAACCATACACATACTCAACATATCCATATCCAACCCATGCTTAACTTTAGAAGAACACATGCCATTTATTACCATAGGACCTCTACCTAATATAACCTTAAGACACGCTTGAGTGAGACAAGAAGTGACCTCCATACAACCTCTTCAAGCACACTTAAGTGTTCCTCAAGATTACCTTAGATAAGGACATTTACTTTACAACATAACATCCATAGACCAATATTCTTTAAGAAACCACTTAGGAGACCTTAAAACACATAAGGGGACTTTCACATAATAGTCGTTACACTTAGGGAACTCATTTTAGTATCTTCAAAGTCTACTTGTGCCATGTGTAGATAGCATCCCATACTACTACCTACACGTTGTAGAACCTATCCAATAACTATAGTGCACATCCCACATGATGGGAATAAGCATAACCGACATAGACCATACTAGCTAGGCATGGAATACGGAGTCTATCCTACACTATGGAGGTTGTTCTATTTGCCAAGGGTAGAACTAGTAAGCAACCCATGTAGGCGCATGGTTTGGGGATGTCCAAGGAAGTTCATTGTGCCTAATCTCATACTCAACTAGGCCACCTTCCTAACCACATCCCCTCGGTCCTAGCCTTATTTCCCATAGAATATTCAATCACATATGTACTAGAGAGGGTTCCTTTTCTAGTTCAACCAACTCATAGTACCTCTTCCCAAGAAAGGCCCCATTTCTTAATCATAGCCAATCAAGATTCATAAGGATAGCTCATTTAACTTTCTTAGATAAGGATTCTCATGCCGTTTCGGCTCCATCCATCTCTAAGTCTATCATTTCACTCAAGAAGGGAACATCTCCCTAAGGCCCATCCTTCAAGGTTATACATTTACTTAGGAAAGCTAGACTTATGAAAGGGCACCATTTCTTAGTTCTGCCGATTCAAGTCTGGGCATAGAATTCTTCTTTTAGCATGTATAGAAAGGGCACCATTTCTCAGTTCTAGCCCACTTCACACATTCATGCAGTCAAGACTTTAAGTAACAAGAAGAGATACTTTAGTCTACTAATCAAGTTACAACATTATCATTTGAGGACACTTCATAATCCAACATCATTACATATATACATCATTAGAACATCTTCACATTATAGCATCACACAAACTTTACGTATAGCTTCATATAGGACTTTACATATAGCCTCATATAGAACTTTACATATAGCTTCATTTATATATAATAACACAACAATACAACAATACTCATGTAATTCCCTTCATGGCCACAATCATAATTCAAAAGCAATAAGCAACACTTCCACCAAAGTTGGACCCAACCTAAGAAACAATTATAGCAATATTAATAGATCAAGCCATCTTACCACGTTTCAAAGGCCATAAGCCACAATACTCAATTCCATGCCAATTATACAATATTCATCAAGTTAGGTCAACTTACCCTCTTTCCATAGCTATCTTCATCATCCTCATATTCCAACAATTAACAATACAATAACAATGATAATAACAACATTCAACTATACAAGTTAAGCTATACAATATCCAATAACCAACATAAAGGCTAAATCCCAACTTATGACCATTCAAGGCTACTACCTCACATTATACAATTCAATAACAATTTCCATCAATTCAACATACCTAAGATCATATAAGAACATCCCACATCAAACCACTTAATAATACGTCATCAATTACTCAAAATCATTTTAGGCCAAATTTAAAGAATTTGAGAATACATGGGTTCACAATGATTTCATTCTTAAAACCATCAATAATCATTAATAACAACATGAAACATCATTTAAAATTATTTAATGCAAGAACCCATGCTTAGAATTCGAAATAGGGTTTTGTGTATTTGAAAAACATTGAAAACCTTTGGATTGGGCTCCTTGAAAGAAAGAATAATCAAGGATAAAGGATCCCGATACCTTAATCATCAAGAACCAAATGAAATTGAAGAAGAAATCAGTAGCCACCATCAACCCTAGCCCTATCTTTCACCTTGAGCTTCCATGGGGTTTTTTAGAGAGTTTTGAGAAGGAGGAGGGTTTTGAATTTAGGAGAATGACTTTAAAATAGACAATAAATGTTTAAATATTCTTAAAAACACTTAAAACAATAACCCAAGGTACCCAAACTACCCCTCACTTAGTTGGACCTTTTTAAACAAGTCAAACTTGAGTTTTATTTTAGCAGATTTCGTCGGCGCACAGGTTCGCGACGCGGAGATGTTCCCACCAGTTTCATAAATTAAAATCTGAGACAGTAGATTCCGCGACATGCCCGTGACGTGGACCAAACATTTGACCCTCGGTGGAGCTAGTCCGCGACGCAGACATGCTCCCTCCAAGCACAACTTCAAGCTGCCTTGGCAGCTTGCTTGGCCAAGGTTGGGGTCCTCCTCGGGGACCCTTAGGTTGGTCCCCGAGGAGTTGTATCCAAACATTTTAACCCTAAAAACATTTACTAAGACACTAGGGTCACCTCCACTGATTTTAGACTCCAAACAACACATAAAAACATGAACAACATACTAGAACACACCAACACGTAAACGACTAGTTTTCGAACGTCTTGGTCGTCCCTTGACATTTGACTTCCAAATTCTTTAAAAATGACTAAAAAGGATGTTGTTCATTATTTTAACAAGTTATTAATGCATAAAACCCATGTGCGGCTCTACTTTATCCTACTTTATTTTGAGGGGTGTTACACTAATAGGTCGGTAGGAGCGGGTCCTATAGAGTGGGAAGTGTTCAAGTCTGCATTTCTTGATAGGTTCTTTCCCCGAGAGTGTCCAAGAATATTCTCTAAAACTTACTCAATTGTCCAAGTATGCTCCGAATTTGGTAGCAAATTCAAGTATTTAATAGATTGGTGAGAAAAGAATGTATTTTGGCAATGCTTCATGAGAATATAGATATATCATGCTTCATGGTATATGCCCAACTAATGGAGGATGAGAAACTCCAAGACAAGAGTATGGAGGCGTAGAGAGCAAGAATTGATAATTGAAATTTTTCTAAGGGTATAAGTCTGAGGGTCAAGGGCGACAAAGGTTCAAAAGGAAGTTCTCCAACCAAGGCTCATCTAGTGCTCCAAGGGCCAACAAAGATATGGTGTCTAACCCTAAGCCTCAAGGAGGCAATAGTGGTAGATCTTTTATGGTTAGGCCTACTTGTGCTAAGTGTGGTAAGCAACATGAGGGTAAGTGCCTTGTTTGCACGGATGGTTGTTATGGTTATTGGAAGAGTGGTCACATGATGAGGGATTGTCCCATGCTTAAATTTCAAAGAAGAGAGGCCAAGCAAGCTCTTCCTAGTGGTTCTAATTCTGATGCTCCTAAGAAGAACCAATTCTATGCTCTCCAAATTCGAGGTGACCAAGAGAGTTCCCTGGATGTGGTGACATGTATGTTGAATGTCTTCTTTATTGATGTTTATGCTTTATTGTAGAAGATTTGTTGAGAGGTTTTCCTCCAATGCTTCTTCTTTGACGGCTTCGACTCAAAAGAAAGATAAATTTGTGTGGTTGGAAAATTGTGAGAAACATTTACAAGAATTGAAATATAGACTTACTTCCACTCCGGTGTTGACCTTATCGGAGAGTACGGATGGTTTTGTAGTATATTGTGATGCCTCTCGAGTAGGGTTGGGATATGTGCTCATGCAAAATGGTAAAGTAATTTCCTATGCCTCAAGGCAAATCGAAATTCATGAAAAGAACTATCCGACCTATGATCTTGAACTACTGGCGGTGGTGTTTGCCTAGAAAATATACAGGCATTATCTATATGGGGTACATGTGGATGTTTACACCGATCATAAGAATCTCCAATACGTGTTTAGCCAAAAAGACTTGAACCTTCGGCAAAGTAAATGGTTAGAATATTGAAGGACCATGACATCAGTGTCATTTATCACCCGACAAATCTAATGTGATGGCGGATCCTCTTAGTAGATTGTCCATTGGTAGTATGCCTCATGTAGAGGATGAAAAGAAGGAATTGGTTCGTGATGTGCATAGGATGCCCGGCTAGGTGTTCCTCTAGTTGATTCCCCCAAGGGTGGTGTCACGGTCCACAATGGTTCTGAATAGTCCTTTGTGATAGATGTTAAGGCAAAACAAAACCTTGATCCTATATTGTTTGAATTGAAAGAGTCGGTGCTTTGAAAGTCCATTGAGGATTTCTCCCAAAGGGGAGATGGGGTGCTTAGGTACCAAGGTCGTTTATGTGTTTCGAATGTTGATGGATTGAGAGAGCAAATTCTAGAGGAGGCTCATAGTTCTAGATATTATATTCATCCGAGAGCCACCAAGATGTACCGTGATCTATAGGAAGTCTTATGGTGAAATGTCATGAAGAGAGATATTGCGGGTTTTATAGCAAAATGTCCGAATTGTCAACAAGTTAAGGCCGAGTACCGTAGACCAGGAGGCTTGTCCCAAGATATAGACATTCCCACTTGGAAATGGGAAGATGTTAGTATGGATTTTATTGTGGTCTTGTGATATACCGTGAGCTTACGGTATTTTTAATACATTTCACGTAAGAGTTGTGTGTGTCTAGGGACATTTTGTATTGGAATTAATGTTTATTGTGTTATATTTGCAGGAAATAGGCTTGGACGAGGTCGAGAGAGAGACAACTGAAATTCTGCAAAAGTGGCCATCCACGGAGTGACCTACGGACCATAGGTCCAATCACAATCCATTGTTGGGCTTGCGTGGAATGATACTCAGGGAAATTTGACTAAGTATGGAACTACGGAAGAGAGTGACAGACCGCAATTCAACCCACGGGCCGTCCTGCACAACCGTCGATTGATTCAGAGATTTTGAATTCCAGTGAGGAAAAGTTCTAATTGTGGAGCCACGAAAGGAGTCCCACAGACCGTAGGTCAACCTACAGTCTGTACTGAACGTGTCTGTAATTTGTGTCTGAAAGTTGAAGGTTCCAGCTTCTGAGAAAAAGTCTAAGTCTTGAGCTACGGAAGGGACCTACGGACCATAGGTCGATCCACAATCCATAGTTCAATCTCATCGAGCGAAACCGCGTCCAGCAGTTTATTTCCTTATTTCATTTCCTTTTTATTTAGGGCAAGTTTTTCTATAAATAGGGTATGTAAACCTCATTTTTGGGAGTTAGACATTATTAGTTTACTTTTAGTTTTTAGTATTCTCTTGTGGAATTAACTTTGCAACTTTAGCCATTTGATTTCCCAAGTTTGTTTTACAAGATTTTGATTTTGCAATTTGATTCGAGATTCTGGGTTTCATCTACTCAATACGTAAATTCATGAATTCTTCTTCTACAGATATGAATTGTGTTCTTGAAAGCATGAGTAACTAAATCCACAACTAGGGTTGTGCGAACCATGAGCGGATAACAACGTATGAATAATAACTAAGTAATTCTTTACTAGTGTTTATACATGTATTGGTAATTCTTTCGCTTAGAAGTGTTTTTAGCGAGTGCATGCATTAGGACTCGCCTTGTTGCTACTTGTCGGACCAAGGAGGTAGTTAATAAGAAAAGAATTATCAACAGAGATTTAGTGTGATACTATCTAACAGTCTAATGTCAATTGGTGCGAGGGTGAAAAATAAGCCATACATTGATGTGATGTCTAATCTAAGGTAAAGGTAAGGATTAGTAAATTATACATAGGTAGCTGGACCAAGGTGCGGGGTGAAATTCTCTATTTGGTGGAACAAGCAATTAGGGATACATAACTTACCACTTCGCATGTGATACACTTGGAGAGCATTACTATTATTAGGATTATCGTGTTATGAGCTTATGGGGAACACATGCACCCTAGTCTCTATCTCTTATTGATAAAAACAAATTTTGAATCTTGCTCACTTGTTACGCAACAATCAATCAGTTATTTGTTACACAAACCCTCCCCCCCACTTACTTACCTGTCTTGGAAATAAGTTGACTAAATGAATATAATCGTGAGTTAAGTTTCAGTCTAAACCATATTCCTCGTGGGATCGAGCCCAACCTACAAGGTGGGTTATTTACTTGATAATGATCGTTTATACTTCTATAGGGAGTTGTAATTTGAGCGTATCAAATTTTGGCGCCCCTGTCGGGGAATAAGGCTTTTAGATTAAGTTTAACTACATTATTGAACTTTAGTCAATTATTTTCTAATTTTACTTTTATTTTTGTTTTGTTTTCTACAGGTTTCTACTCTAGTGTATGCCAAGTACACGGTGTCTAGGTGAACCATTGACCCCATACGATCCAGGGTTGAACAGAACTTTGAGAAGGATGAATAATAAAGGGGTCCTAGTCAACACAATCAGTGGGAATCTAGGTGATGAAGTTGGGTTGCAGCCTCATGGGGTTGTTAATGAGATTCTGCAGGTTCATGGTGATACCTTACTTGGAGATGCATTGAGGGTGCAAAATCCGCTAGAACCAAGGCTGCAAGATAACTACAGGGTCGAATTTAATACTGTTGAATCTGAAGGACCCATTGTTCTCCCTCACTACCTCCGGGGTACACATTCGTGGTGACAAATAGTTTGATGCAGATGCTTACAGTGAGGAGTTTGTTTTCTGGTATGGCTTCGAAAGATCCGCATAGGTACATGGCCAAGTTGAGGAGTGTTTGTAAGAGTTGTGTGAGGTGACCGGAGTTGGATATGAACGTGATAGGGTTGAGAGTCTTCCCTCTATCATTGAACGGTGATGTTGTTGTATGGTTTTATGAGATTTCGTACAACTCTATTCATACATGGGATCAATTGCAGAAGGTGTTCATGGCCAAGTACTTTCTGTTGTCAAAGAAACTGAACCACAAAGATAAACTCAACAACTTCGTAGCACTACTTGGAGAGTCTGTGAGTAGGTCGTGGGACAGGTTCACTGCATTCAGTAGAAGTGTTCTGAACCACTGCATTGATGATGAGTGAATAAAGGAGTATTTCTACAAAGGTGAAGATGACAATGGTAAGGCAGTGATTGATACTATCGCTCGAGGATCATATGGTGAGTGCACTTTTGAGGAGATCACTAAGAAATTTGAGAAGATTTCCCGAAACAATAAAGCATGGAGCACTAAAATATCTGACACTGGAAAGAGCACAGTTGCAGTTCAAGCTGCACCTAGTCAATCTGCCGATGACATTTGTGAGGAAATGGCGCAGATAAGGACAGAACTTGGGTTGGTATTGAAGCATGTAAGTGAAGGTCCAAAAAAGTTAAATGCAGTGAATTACTTGACTAGAACTCCACCACCACCGTAAGAGGAATGCTACTATGAGGAGGATGCTTACTTGGTGAATGATCAGACGGCGGTTTCCGAGCCAACGCCCAAGGTTCCAACTCGGATAATTGGCGCCAAGGGAAAGGAAACAAAGGTCGGAACTATAGAAACTACAACCAAGAGGGTAACTATGTCTGGGATGGGAACTACAATCACGACAACAACTACAACTGGAACAATTATGGCAATAGGAACAATATAGTTGGGCCTTATGTTTCTCCACAAAATTGGGAATCTGGCAATAAGGAAGTTGGGGGTAGTATGTCACGGATTGAGGATATGATGCAGAAGATGATGAGGAGGTTTGATTCGACTAATGAGAATGGGAAGGAGATGCGAAATGACTTGTCTGGAATCGGTCAAAAAGTTTATGCCCATACAGTGTCGATCAAGCAACTTGAGCAGCAGATGAATCAGTTGTCCACTACAGTCAACCCACGCCAGCCTGGCACACTTCCTAGAAACACCATCCAAAATCCAAAGAACGATGGGCATTATATGGAAGTCACTACTCGAGGGGGTAAGCAGACCATTGATCCACCTATGCCATCCGAGGTTGAAATTATGGTTGAGAAAGATGATGATGAGATTAAGGTTACTAGAGAGTCCAAGAATGCTACAGAGAAAGAAGCGGAGATAACCCCAAAATTTGTCCCCATGCCTAGACCTCCACCTCCATTCCCACAGAGGTTGATAAAGAAGAATCAAGGAGGGAAATACCGTAGGTTTATTACTATGTTGAAACAGCTTTCCATCAATGTTCCATTGATAGAGGTTTTGGAGCAAATGACTGGGTATGCGAAATTCATGAAAGATTTGGTTACTAAGAATAGGGCCATGAGTTTTGAAGATGACGATAGGTTGCAACATTGTAGTTCTATTGCTACTCGGTCACTTGTGCATAAGAAAGAGGATCCTAGTGATTTCACTATTCCATGTACCATTGGGTTATTTCATTTTGCGAAGGCATTGTGTGATTTGGATGCTAGTATTAATATGATGACATTGTCTATTTACAAGAAGTTGGGTTTAGGGGCTCCAAAACCGACTGCGATGCGATTACTCATGGCCAATAGAACTGTTAAGAGGCCCATTAGTGTTCTCCAAGATGTACTTGTGAAAGTGGAGTCATTTATTTTTCCAGCGGATTTTGTAATACTAGATTGTGAGGTTGATTTTGAGGTTCCCATCATCCTAGGGAGACCATTCATTTCTACTGGGTGCGCCTTAGTCGATATAGAAAAGGGGTAGATGAACTTTTGATGAATAGTGAAGAGGTAACTTTTAATATCTGTAGGTCCATGAAGTCGGAAAGCGATCTCAAATCAGTGTCTGTTGTGAATCATATTGTGGAGCGAGGTTCTTATGTATCTATTGAAGAGAGATTGGGTTTTCATGCACTGGCAGCGGTAATGATGGATTTTAAGGGTGATGGTATTGAAGACTATGATGAATTGGTCGCCGCACTTGATAGGTTCGAATTCCCTTCCAAACCAAAGATATTGGAGCTAGATATGAATAATCGCGACTCTCCACCCGCAAAACCGTTTGTTGAAGAGGCTCCAAAATGGGAGCTTAAGGCTCTACCATCACATTTTAGGTGTGTATTATTGGGGAGAGATGGTAATTTACATGTCATCATTGCGGCAGATTTGAGTGAGGTGCAAGTTGAGGCATTGGTTTCTGTATTGAAAAGGTTCAAGAGGGTTATTAGGTGGACTATTGCGGACATTATTGGGATTCCTCCTGGCATTGTTTCTCATAAAATCCAATTCATGCCAGATCCCAATCCTAGTATCGAGCACAAAAGAAGACTAAATCCGCCTATGCAAGAGGAAGTGAAAAAGGAAATCATCAAGTGGTTGGATGCTGGAGTCATTTATCCGATTGCAAATAGTAGTTAGGCATGTCCTGTTCAGTGTGTGCCTAAGAAAGGTGGGAAAACTGTGGTACCTAATGTGAGAAATGAGCTTGTTCCGATGTGGCCCGTGACTGGATGGAGAGTATGGATGGACTACTAGAAATTTAATGCTTGGACAGAAAAGGACCACTTCTGTATGCCATTCGTGGATCAGATGTTGGACCGCTTTGCTGGTAAGGGTTGGTATTGTTTACTTGATGGTTATTCGGGATACAATCAGATCTCCATAACTCTGGAAGACCAATAGAAAACCACATTAACTTGACCTTATGGGACTTTCGCATTCAAATGAATGCCATTTGGGTTGTGTAATGCTCCAGCGACCTTCCAGCGGTGCATGATTTTGATATTTTCTGATATGGTGGAGGACACCATTGAGGTATTTATGGGAACTTTCTCTGTGGTAGGTGACTCATTTGATGGTTTTTTGGATCATTTGGCAGAGGTACTTAAACGGTGTGAAGAGTGCAATCTTGTTCTCAATTGGGAAAAGTTCCACTTCATGGTGAAAGAGGGGATCGTTCTGGGTCATCAGATTTCTGAGAAGGGAATCGAGGTTGATAGAGCGGAAGTCGAGGTAATATAAAATCCTCCACCACCTATATTTGTTAAATGTGTTAGATGTTTTCTAGGGCATGCAGGCTTCTATAGGAGGTTTATAAAGGATTTCCCTATAATTGCACACCCATTATGCATATTGCTCAAAAAGAGTGTAAGTTTGATTTTGATGATGCTTGTCTGAGAGCATTTGGAGAGCTAAAGGGAAAGCTAGTTTCCGCACCTATCATTATTTCACCGGATTGGGGGCAACCGTTAGAAATGATGTGTGATGTGAGTGGAGTGGCGCTTGGTGTAGTATTGGGACAAAGGCGAGAGAAGATTCTTCAACCTATTTACTATGCCAGCAAAGTACTAAGTGTGGGCCAAAAGAACTATACAGTGACTGAACAGGAACTCCTTGTTGTGGTTTTCCCATTTGAGAAATTTCGATCCTATTTGCTTGGTACTAAGGTCATAGTGCATACTGACCATTCTGCATTGAGGTATTTGATGGCTAAGAAGGATGCATAACCGAGGTTGATTAGATGGGTATTGTTGCTTCAAGAGTTCAATTTTGAGGTGAAAGACAGAAAGGGGACAGAAAATCAAGTTGTTGATCATTTGTCCAGATTAGAAGAGGAACCTATTCTCAAGCTAAGAGATGGGGCTGAAATTAATGATGCATTTCTAGATGAACAGGTCTTGGTGGCCTCTTATGATCTTATTCCTTGGTTCGTAGACTTTGCTAACTACTTGGCAGGTGATCTGGTTCCATCGGATTTCTCTTTTCACAAAAGGAAAAAATTTATGCATAATGTGAAGAAGTTATTTTGGGATGAGCCTTATTTGTTCCGTATTTGTGCTGATGGGATTATTCGTCATTGTGCGCCCGAGGTTGAGATGATGAGAGTCGTGTCATTCTTCGCCTGTTGGTGGGCATCACAGTGTTATTCAGACTGCACATAAAATTTTGCAGTCTGGGTATTACTGGCCTACCATCCACCAAGATGCTCATGATTTCGCGAAGTCTTGTGATCGTTGCCAAAGAGGAGGAGGAATTTCAAATAGGCAAGAACTACCTATGCATCTGATTTTAGTGATTGAGTTGTTTGATTTATGGGGAATTGATTTTATGCGTCCATTTGTTAGTTCATATGGGATGAAGTATATTCTTGTTGCGGTTGATTATGTGTCGAAATGGGTGGAATCAATTGCGCTTTCAAACAATGAAGGTTAAATTGTCACCACATTCCTGAAAAAGAACATCTTCTCCAAATTTGGTACACCTAAGGTGATTATCAGCGATGGAGGTTCCCACTTTTGCATTCAGTTGTTCTAGTCCTTGCTAGAGAAATATAGAGTCTGTCACAATGTAGCCACTCCTTACCATCCACATTATAGTGGGCAAGTTGAAATGTCCAACGGTCAAGCAAATTCTTGCTAAAACTGTGAATGCAAATAGAAACGATTAGTCAAGGAGGCTTGATAATGCTCTATGGGCCTATCGCACCGCATTCAAGACTCCCATAGGTATGTCCCCCTACCAACTTGTATATGGGAAGTCTTGCCATTTGCCGATAGAGCTAGAGCATAAGGTTATGTGGGCGTTGAAGAAGTTGAATTTGGATTAGGGCACTGCATCGAGTCAAAGAGTGAATGACGTGAATGAGCTTGATGAGTTTCGCCTAAAAGCTTATGAAAGTTCAGCCTTGTACAAGGAAAAGATGAAGAATTACGATGATCAAAAGATTGAAAAGTGTGAATTCGTCGTGGGTGATCTGGTGCCTCTATTCAATTCAAGGTTGCGTTTGTTTCCTGGCAAGCTCAAGTCCAAGTGGACCGGTCCATTCATAGTCACTCAAGTATTCCCACATGGAGCAGTCGAGCTCGAGAACAAGGAGGGACCAAAGTTAAGGTGAACAGCCAAATGATCAAGGCATACATGGGAAAGAAGAGAGTGTGCAAGAAGTGGTTGAGGCCTACTACCTTGATGAAGTTTGAGTAATCAAGGGGCCTGCATCATCTTTCAACGTTAAATGAAGCACTACTTGGGAGGCAACCCAAGATGTACAATCTAGCCAACTATAGGTTTTTCTTTTCGATTTAAGAGATTTCTTTGTTTATTTTATTTTCTGTAATTCTTTAGATTGGCATTTTATTTTTGTATTAGTGTTGGCTAGATATAGCATAGGGTTTGTGTCTAAAAAGTGTCCAGAAAATGTAAAACGAAAGTCCTAACGGTTGCTACATGTGCAGGGATGAAAAGCCAAATCTGCAAAAAATGTCTATTATAGAGGTCTACGGACCCCATCAACAATCCGTGGTTCCATCCACGGACCGTGAATGGCGTTCGTAGATCCCAGGTAAGTAGCCTAATTTTCCTAAGTGTTGAGTGACCTACGGACAGGACCTACGGTCCATAGGTCGACCCACGGCCCGTAGACGGGTTTCGTGGGTCCAAAGTTAGGGTTCTGTCAACTCGACCCGGACAACTCTTTTAATAAAAAATCTTCAATTCAAATACACCCTCCATTACCCAAACTCCCTCCTAACCGTTTCTAACCCGTCCAAATCCCGTAACTCCCTCATAAATCCCCCAAATTACTCTCCTTTCCCATAATTATATTCTCATCTCCCATTATTCCATTCTCTCTACCAAAAGTCATCATTTTTTCCCTTCACCAAAGAGTTCAAGGTCCGGGTTCGGTGTCAAAGGTTTGAAAATTGTCTAAGGAGTTTGTTGCCTCACACAATCACCCACTTCCAATACCTGTAAGGTAAACGACTTCACCTTAACTCTGAATTTCAGTATTCATTGTTCAATACATGAAGTCACGAAGTGGGTCTTAACCTTGGGTTATTTTTATAGGAAATTGCATGATAAACTATAGTTAGAAACACCCTTGGGATGATAGAATGTGATTGTGTTGTCATTGTAATCAAATATCTCACTATAAATAGTCTAAATGGCAGTTTCGACTTAAGGTTCCTAGTTTTATATGCTACAAAAGTTAAATAACGAGTAATCGGAACCCTAGGGATGACAAACTATCATAAATTATGTTGAAATGCATGATTAGACTTAGGTTGATTGTTTGAATTGTTGAAAAACTAGTCTAAAAATGAGGCATGTCTGATACATGGCACAGATCTGACCCACGAGAGCTCATCCACGAACCGTTGGTCAATCTACGGACCGTAGGTCGGGTACCGTTCTTCACATCCGTGGTTCCCATCAGAGACCCAACTTTATGGGATCTCTGATCTACGGAGAGGACCCACGGACCGTAAGTCACCCTACAGACCGTTGGTACCCACCGTAGGTGGTCACTGATGCTACTGCCCAGAATTTTTTTAGTTTTTATTTTTGTTCGTTCTTTGTTCTAAAAAAAATTCGACTGTGTTATCTGTTTGTTTTGGTACTGACTAAGCCTCCACAGGTACAATGGCTCCCAAGAAAGCTTCGGTCTATGCCTCAAGGGGAAAGTCCAAATCAGTGGCACCAACCCTTCGGCTAATTGATGAAGATACTAATACCGAGACTGACCCCGCATATATGTCCCACCCACTACTAGCACATCCCCTACGGCACCACGCACCACACGGAATCAATCCCGGTAGGTGGTTTCCGATGCAATCGCTGCCTCCGAGTCTGATGAGGAGGATACACTGATCGGTTCACCGGCTGGTTTTGAGTCCGCTTCTGCTTCCAGCTTCGGTTTCGGCTCCACATCTGGCTCAAGTTCTAATGGCGCCAACTCTTCACCCTCTGAGGCTAATAGTGCATATGACATACCAGTGCCTCTGAGTACTAATCCTGTACCAATTCCTGAGGAGCCAAATAGATGGTGCGTGAGTGGCCAGTGTCAGATATATAGAGATGGTATTGTTTGAGCAGCTAATGGTTGAGAAGTACAAGGAGCGATGGGTTCATCAGTAGCTACTGGAAGATCAATAGTAAGGTTAATAGGAGGAAAAGAAGAGGGAGATAAATCAGACAGAAATGAATGATACACTGATGAGTTTGACGATGGACTTGGTGTTGAAGGAGCACATAAGATTAATAATGGAGCTGGAGAGGCAGCAACTGTTATGGAATGATCACTGGCAGCAGTGGGTTGAGAAGAATAATAACTAGGAGAAATGACTAGCAAAAAAGTTATGAAAATATAGTCAAAGGTTAGTGCTCTATTTGGAGTGAAAGATGGACTAGTAAAGGGAAATTGTAACTTGTAAAAATTACATGACAAGATATATATATTAGCCCACTAGGGACATGTACAAATTGATACCCTTATGATTTCCACTATACTCTAAAAAAAAATCAAAAATCAAAAGGCTAATATCTGAGAGTTAGGCAGATGAAGGAATGAGAAGCACATAGAACCAAACTCTTTCATGAAATGATAATTAGGAACCTTTTTGAACAACTTCTCAAATGGTGAAACTTTATTGAGCCAAGGTGACGAGATACAATTTATTGTAAAAATTGTTATAGAAAATGCACAATCCCAGAAGGTGGGAGGAAGTGAGGCATGTGCGAGAAGTGTTAAATCCATTTCAACAATATGACGGTGTTTTATCTCGGAAGTATCATTTTGATCATGAGTATGGGGACAAGATAAGTGATGAACGATTCACTCTTGACCGAAAAAGGTGGATAATTTTCTATATTCGCTACCCCAATCAGATTGTACCACTTTTATATAACACTCAAAGAACTTCTTGACCTAAGTTTTAATGTGAATAAAGATGGTATAAACCTCATTTTTGGAATTCATAGGGAATAACCATGTATATTTGCTAAAGTCATCAATGAAAGAAACATAATAAGAAAAAAATTTAGTAGCCAATTTTGGAGCAGGACCCCATACATCAATGTGGATAAATTAAAGAGGATACATAGCACTAGAAGTAGAAATTAAAAATGGCAATTTGTGACTCTTTCAATATTGGCAGGATGAACAAACATTTAACCGAGAACTCGATGTGAGTAGTAAAGAGAGATTCCTAATAATGCTATTGACTGCTCGTAGATATGATTGACCTAAAAAGGCTATGCCACAAATCAAAAGATGACTTGGAAACATAGAAAGACGATGATTTATTTGAGGAAGAGGGTTGGCTGAGTGGTTGGGCAACAAGAAGGCGATAAAGGTCATGCTTAAGAGTCCTGCACATTTGTACTTTCCCCATTGTATGATCCTTCACAAAATAAAAATGAGGGTGAAACTCAAATATAAATCCATTATCAGAGGTAAATTTTGCCACACCAATCAATTTTTTTTGTAATTTCAGGCACTAATAACATATTAGATAGATGTAAAGATTGAGTAACTATAGGTAAGGTAGAATGACCAAAAGGAAAATTTTCTAAACATGTGCCATTACCAATATGAATTTGATCATTTCCCATATACTCTCCTCTTACCGCTATGTTATTCATATCATTAGTTAAATAATGAGTAGCACCAGAATTTAGGTACCAATTTGAGTCTCCAGCCCTCGAAGGTTGTGTTAATAGAGCAGACATATGCGACGTGGATGGAAATTGATAGGCATAGTTGAAATGATGGGAGAAATTTAGGTCCGAGTGACTAAACATATTACAAACCTATCATTGATTTTGTTTGGACGAGTTAGTATTGCGACTCCGACCTCATCCTCGTCCAGATCTGCCACCATAACTTGATTGTTACTGAAATTAGTAGGGTTCTTAAATGAATTATCATTCTTAGTGTTGTTTGATTGTCTAGAAGACAAGTTGGCTTGGACTAGTCCTTGTTGCAAACTTTTCATCTCTTCCAAATAATACACATGACTTAAAAGCAAGTCATGATGATTCGGCCAATGATATTGACTTCTCCCTAGGAGTGACAAAGACAACCGCAACATCATAATCTTGTCTAAGTCCTCCAAGAATATATAAGACAAGATCATAATCAGTGACTGGATGTAGCGAAACTGCAAGATTATCAATATACAAGTCTTCATATTTTGATGGTATTCTACCATATATGAGTTGCCTTTCTTCGTGGTTTGTAAATGTGGTATTAGTTGAAGTATCCTAGCCTTGGATTGGGATGCAAACATTGTCTCAAGAGATTTCTAACAAGTTTCAGATGTCATACAATCGACTTCTTAGGTCAGAATCCCTTCGCTGATGGTTGAGAGAATCCTACTCAATAAAAGTTGGTCTAGTTTAATCCATAAATTCTATGCTAGATTGATAATCGCGCTAGTTGAGATTTCTTCAGAAGAGCTATTTGGAATAACCTTTGAAGGGCACTTGTGAGTACCATCACATATCCTTCGAGTTCGCTACCCCTTAGAACATGGAGAATTTGTGGTTTCCATACAATAATGTTATTACGGTCTAATTTAAGAATATGTGACTGATTAACATTGGGTGCGTATGTTGAAAAATCTGGGAAGGAGTTTGCGAGGTGATACTGATAATTGAGGATAGTGCCATTGTGAGAGATGTCAGTTTTTGCAAGGCTCTAATACCATGTTAAATTGTGTGACTATCTCATCTATAAATTCAAGATGTTAGAGAGATCACACTTTATTAGTGAATGATATTCTCAACACGCCCCGTTACGTGCGGTCTGATTTTTTTTCATAGGAAAGTATGTGGAAATTCTTTTTAATTTGGGTGGTGATGAGATTTGGGTTAAAGTTGCACAACATCATATTTTCTTTTAATTTGACATAGTCTACATTATAACTATTTTTTAGCTTTAAGTCGTTAGTTTGATACTTCTTTTAGTACGTGATAGTTTTCCTAGTTTATAGAGTTGCATATAGTTTTCTCTAAAGTTTAGGAGTGTTTAATTAGTGGAATCTGTTAGTGTTTTAATGGGATTATGTGTCTATCACGTTTGTAACTGTATATAATCCAATAACTGATGGAATAAAAAACTGTCTATTTTTTTCCTACAAATTATATTTATGATTCTTCCTCTACAATCCTTTTGTATTAAACTTATTAGTTTCTTAAAGTTCTTCATAGAGTATCAAAGCAAGGCGGTTATGTAGAAAATAATTTACTACAGTTTTTTTTTTATGTTTCTATTGTTGGCGCTAGGACGGACCTACAAGTTGCGATGGAATGAAAAGGCTCAACAACAGAAACTATATGTTCAACTTGTATAATATCTTATATGCAACGATATAAACCGTGGGAGGTTGTAAATGGCTACGAGGTGAAACAACCCAAACTAGAAGATGCAAATGGCATGTTGCAGAAGTCAAAAATAAAAGTTGGAAAGGATATGTTCTCCTTGAAGACAATGATTAAAGAGGATGTGCTAGAGCACATACGATATGCCACCCCCCAAAGCAGGCTTGGGATACATTCTCCAAGTTATTTTCAAAGAACAACGACAGCAGGCTTCAACTCTTAGAGAATGAATTACTTTTGATAGCACAGTGCAACATGTCAATTGCTCAATATTTTCATAAGGTAAAGACGTTTATCGAGAGATTTAAGAGTTAGATCCACAAGATCCAATCAGAGTTATGAGGATGAAGCAGATCATGGATGCATCCATGATATAAGTCCTTAATATAGCGGCTTCTTTACTATTGTACAAGGATGGCAAAATCAACCTTCACTTGTAAAAAGTTGTTGTTTGGTATGTGATGCTGCTAAGTGTTGTCATGTTAGTAGTCTTGATATTTTTGTTGTAACTTTTGAATTAATTTTAATACAAAGTTCTAGAATGTAGAAGATATTGTAATATGCGGTGGAGCTTGATTTAAGTACAAAAGGGAGTCAATTTCTAGGATTTAGGGGAATGGACACCACTTTATGTATCTATATATGTAGTATACTTTTGCTGAATGAAAGCTTCTGCTCCCTTTTCTCTAAATTATCTCTCTATTATTATATGTTTATGCTCTTTCTCTCCTTCAATTGGCATCAGAGCTAAATTGATCTTTCAGGGACTGTTTTGAGAGAGAGAAAAACACAACAAGATCACCTTACAAATTTAACTTATCCAACTCTTTTTTCAATTTCCTTTCACGTGGTCTCTAGCAGCTCTCCTCTTTCACCCCCTATCTTTAATGGCGAGTACTACCAAGTTTCGACAGAGAATATGAAAATATACATGAAAGTTCTTGAATTATGGAAGTATGTAGAGGAAGATAGTGCTCCAGAACCTTTGAGAGCAAACCCAACTCATCAGCAGATCAGAAGTCATGAAGAAGATATCGCAAAAGGTCCAAAAGCCTTGTCTTTCATTCACACTGATGTCTCATATTCAATTTTTACCAGGATCATGACATGTGAATTTGCCAAACAAGCTTGGGATATGCTGAGGAAGAATTCCAAGGGAGTTATAGGTTGAGGCAAATGCAAATATTAAATCTAAGAAAAGAATTTGAGATGTTAAGAATGAAAGAAACAGAAAAGGTGAAAGATTGTATTGATAGAATCATGAAATTGTCAATCAGATAAGATTGCTAGGGGAAAAAGTAGAAAAGTAGAGGATAGTTGAGAAGGTAACAGTGACACTTCCAGAAATGTTTTGTCATGACCCGAGTCTAGAACCCGGATGTGACATGGTGTACAAGACTTCGAAAAGTTTCATACAAGCCTCACAGCATTTATAACATTCGATATAAGGAAAACGGTACAGAATATAAAACTTTCTTTAAAACCATACAATCAAAATACTCAATTAAAACACTTGAAACACAGTAGAAGTCTATTGTCTCACATGGCCATCTAAAAACAATAATCAAAACAAAAGTAGGGTCCCGGCCCTTTATAATCGAAAAGTCTAACATTAGTCTTTTACATGAAAGAAATGAAACTTCAAGTACTCGTCCTCGATCTATGAGGACATACCACTTAGTTTTGGAGAATCTCAAATCCAAACTTCAACTAGAGAGAAAGCAACTCACTTGCCGAAACCTACACTTGTAGTATAACATGAAAAAAATTGGGTTAGCACAATTAAGAACTAAGTAGGATAGCCATGAAAAAATCATGCTTTAAAACGGACATTTGGTTTGAAAACAATGCATTATGCCAATTTGAGAAAACTTCACGAACATGGGATAAGAAAGATGTTCATTGAAATCTGGCCTAACATAGGGAGAACTTCCATCTTACCAAATCCACTCGGTACTTAGTCTCTATTCCCATAGAGTAGTTCCTTTTCATTAACATTATGGTACTTGAGAGGGCGACCGACATTAGGCCTACCGACCCAAGGTACATTACACAAGAAATAGTTTGTCACGACCCAAGCCTAGGACCTAGACGTGACCGGCGAATGGGGAACCCGAAGGAACCCCAAACAAGCCTCATAGCGTATCATTACACATCCTTGGTCGCGGAAGCAATTAAAATGACCATAAGCAATAAGCATAATCAAAGGGGGAAATCGGGACTAAGGGAG
>JAJOOH010008534.1:0-67031 GCA_029582605.1 Solanum gracilifrons | reverse complement strand
TGTTTTTTGTTCTTTTTCTTTTTGTTTAATTTCATACATTTCTTTTAATATTGCTAGCTCTTTTTCTAGTTCTATTATTTTAGTATTTTTTACTTCTTCTAATTGTTGTACTTCCTTTTTTGCTTGTTGTTTTATTTTTTTGATTTCCGTTTTTCTATCTATTTCTTCATTTTCTTTTTTGTATCTAAAGGAGGATATAGAAATGCTAATGTGGCATGCTTCGGTCAACATTCACATTTATCCTTTTTCTCTTTTTTTTGACATTTTATTCTATTTTTTCCTATCTAATTTAATGTAAAATGTCTAAAAATTAAATAGTGGACTGAAAAGACTCATAAATTATGCCATTTAACAACAATAAAGCCCAAAAGTCATCATTTGAAATATAAGAAGGAATCACATTGGAGTGACACCATGGTCGACAAGTAATTTTTTTAAAAAAGACTGCTGGAAATTGAAAATTTAAAAATAGTTACAAATTTTTAATGAACTTTGCAAGCAGGAAAGCTCCTTTGCTATACCAAGTCATAGTTAATATTCTGTTATTTGACCTTATTTCTTTGCAAAGTTAATTTTGTTTTTGTCTTTTGGCTTCAATTTAAAAGGTACGAAAAAAATCTACTAATAAATATAAAATTACATATCTTTTGAGAGGGGAAACATATATAATTTATTTGAAATATTATTTTTGATTTATTTTTTCCTATTAGAATATGTTTCCATTTAATTTCTATTAATAGTTTTTTCCTAAATAAGTTTCTTTTGCAGTTTATTTTCCAAGAATGCTATTTATTTTTTAATAGCCTTCTTTTGATAATATTTATCAATTTTTTTTAAAGAAAGTACTATGATATGAATAATCAGGATATAAATACTAATATCAGCCAAATAAAAAATAATGAGTATTAAGTTGGATATGAACTCATAGGTGATATGGCATTTCTTGGCCAAAATTGCATTTATCTTCTTTTTTCTTTATTTTTATGTGTTAATGTGACAATGAATGACTCAATTATTAGCACTCCACTTTAAATTTTCCTTATTGCACATTTTATGTGCTGCCTTTTGGTCCATTTTTTTTCACTCTCCGTTATTTAATTACAATTAATACATTAAAAATTGATTCCATTATAACTCCTAAATGTAAATAGCTATTTAATTATTTCTATAATTATTTAATATTTGTAACTCATTTATTGTGGTTGAGTCTTTTTATCTTCATTTTGCTTATATGCATTTTTATCATATTTTGATGGAGATATTTAGTTGTTTAGCCTAAGAAAAAGATGATAAGACTTCTTCAAGTGAATAGTCAATAACGGCTGAATAGGTAATCTAGGAAGACTTTATGTATTTGCAATTTCTCTGGACAAAAACATTGTTACTTGAATGTAATTAGTTCTATTTATCCTCTTTTTAATTATTGTCTTGGTGATTTATTAATATGTTATTTTGACTAATAATAATATTTTTGGTCTCCACGAGATGTGAAGTTTTGTAGAATGACTTTCTTGGTGCAAAATGCAAATATTGAAGTATCAATCATCCACTTTATGTTTCACACCTTTGTCACCATTGTAAATTCTTAAGTTAATCTCAACCATCATCATAAATTTATTAACAAATGTGGGTTCATAAATTACGAGTTTTACTTTATTAGATCATATGTTTCAATAAAATTCTTTAAAGAACTTATATATCATGGCATTGGCGGAGGAGCGACAAGAAAATAGAAAAATATGTAGTTTTTTTAATATAAAAAAATGGAGGAATTAGAAATCTTACTACTAAGAATGGTGTTCCATCTTGAGTATTTAATGAATCTCAAGAGGAGGGAGCATACTCAACCTCATTATGGGTGCTTTTGGATTTGAAGTCTAAAAGTATATGTTTAAAAAGGGTTGTTTGGTGTATTAAAATTTCCTCTATATGCGAAATTCGGGGAAGGAATGAACCACAAGAGTTTATTGCATGTGGCCTTGCCTTACATTTTTGCAAGAGGCTATTTTCACCACTTGAAACTGTGAAAATTTGCAATTCATAAATATTTACAATTCTTCAAATATTTAGGTATTAAAAAGAATACTTATTCATAAATTCAGTAAAGTTTTTCATAACTTCACTTCGCACGTGTCACGATCCAGATCGCTGTGTGGCACCCACACTAACCCTCCGCTGGGAGAAACACTACCACAACTCGACTAAGCAATTTAAAGAAACTAACCCATTTAAAGATACAGAAGAAGATTTAAATGATGAATTAAGTACTGAGTTCCCATAAACTCCGAAGGTTTAACAAAAAACAACCAAGCATAAACCTCGCGGAAGTTCAACCTCTAGACCTGAAAGTCATTGTACCGAAAGTCTACTAATCAACAAGTTTAAGAAAAAGGGGGTGCAAACCCCGAAAACTAAACATAAGTAAAAGTCTAAATATAGTTTGAGTCCAAAAAAAATGGACTAAACTACTGATGGATCCATGGTAGCCTGAAAGAACTGGCTCACCCTCGAGTCCGGTCTCGGTCAATGATCTTCTAGCTGGGGTTTGTCAGTAGCCGCCTGAAGATGCCCTGTACTCAACAAAGAAAGAGCAAGTGCAGTATCAGTATACGAAACACCAATGTAATGGTAGGATCACGCAGCTACTCCAGTAAGTGAAATGTAAGCAAATAATTACAACACAATAAACACACACATACAAGATGCATAATTCAATTATCATTTTAGGAGCGATATACAATTCCCAATATCAATGACATGTAGATATGAATGTAGTAGCCACAAATGGTCCTCTCATGGAACCCACACCCAAACTGTTAGTGTGTCGGAACATGGTACCCGATCCAATATATATGTGTCAGAACGTGACACCCGATCCAATATATGTGTCGGAACGTGACATCCGGTCCAATTTATGTGTCAGAACGTGACACCCGGTCATGTCATCACAACCACAGTCACAATTGCACCCATAATGAACAATGCTCATAGGCACACAGTCAAGTTACCGGTTCATGCCATGTAATTGTTCATACTTAATCATTTCATTAGATCCAATTCATGTTTCCCTATTTACATACATGCACGCATACAATGGAGGAATTAACATGCATATATAACTCAATGGGAAGTCGAACCATCACCTACCTTGAAACCAAGCCTGAACACTCCTAAGACACTTGAGTCTTCCCTTTCCGGAGTCTTTCAGCTTGTTCTTGGTCTAAAAAATTTAATTAATGCAAGGATAAATAAACAACGCCTAAGTTACCCGGATTATAACAAAATATCAATCCAAGGCCAAACCTATGATCCTAATGCTCAACTAGGGCTTTTCTCACCATTAAGTTCAGGCTAAAACCCTCCTGCAACTAAAAAGAATTTTATGTTCTAAGAATCGAAATACCGATTAGGGGAGAAATTAACTTACCTTTGGCGCGAGAAGTTGTGGAAATTTGATGAGAAACTGCCCTAGGTTGTCCTTTAGCTCTTAAGAACGAGGTTTTGCAGAAAATAATGTTTTGGGATTTTTCCCCGGTTTAAGTCAAGACTACCGCACCACAACGGGCCCCATCCCGCCACAGTAGCCTCGCCCTAGCGGGATTAAGCACGCCCCAGCTGCTTGCACGGAGATAGAAACTCAAAATTTGAGTGCCAAGCTCTATTTCGTGACACACCTTCAAACTTAATTTCGGGATTTCTACTCGACCGAATTCGATTTCGTAAAGTCGTACATGCTCCTTAACGTCTTGGCTATCCACTCAAGTGATCAAACTCATAAGTAAATCCCCCATCCATCATAATCATAATTAATGACCGAGACCTCACCTGACTCAGATTTTGTCCAAGTCAGGCCTAGGCCGGAAATTTCCAAGTTACTACTCAAAAGTTTTCTAGTCCAAATTCCTTCCCCATTAGCTTTTCCATATCGGCAGGAACATGTCGTTACAATAGATACCAATTTACTCATCACTCGTTCCCGATTGATATACTAGGAGAACTAGCTAAGGCAAAAGTAGAGTAGTACCTCAATCGTTGAATAATTGGGATACTTGTCTCGCACATCTTTCTCGATTTCACAAGTAGCTAACTCTACCAGACAATGCTTCTATTAAATTTTCATGGACTTTATCTCCTTGGTCCTCAGCTTCTGGACATCGCGATCAAGAATTGCAACTGGTTCCTCCTCATATTAAAGGTCTTTGTCTAACAAAACCGAGTCCCACTTTATGATGTAATCTCCATCCCCATTATACTTCTTCAACATGGACACATGGAACACTGGATGGAATCCAGATAGGCTAGGCGGTAAAGCCAACCTATAACCCACTGGCCCTACACAATCAAGAATCTCAAATGGCCCGATCTATCGAGGACTAAGCTTTCCCTTTTTGCCGAATCTCATCACCCTATTTACGGGTGACAATTTTAGAAGAACTTGCTCACCAGCCTGAAATGTCATATTCCTTACCTTACGGTCTGCATACTTTTTCTTTCGCCTCTGGGCAGCTAAAAACTTAGCTTGGATACTTCTCACCTTATCCTGTGAATCTTTCACCAAATCAAACCCCAAAGGTTTCACATATCCAGTGTCAAACCACCCTATCGGTGATTTATATCCCATCCCATAAAATGCCTCGAATAGTGCCATGTCAATGCTGAAGTGGTAACTGTTATTATAGGATAACTCACACAAAGGTAGGAACTTATCCCAATGCCCTCTTAAGTCAATCACACATGCCCTCAACATGTCCTATGACACTTGAATAGTTCTCTCTGACTGCCCGTCCGTCTGTGGATAGAAGCTGTGCTAAAAGTGAGTTGAGTGCCCAACTCCTCATGCAATTTTCCCCAAAACATGGATGTGAACTGCATAACACGGTCCTAGATAATGGAAAGGGGCACCCTATGCAACCTCATTATCTCCTTCACATAAAACTTAGCCAACTGCTGAGCATTATAGTCTACTCTGATTGGAATGATGTGGGCTGACTTAGTCAGCCTGTCAACCACCACCTAAGTGGAGTCAAACTTCCCTAAGGTCTTAGGAAGACCAACCATGAAATCCATAGCTACCCTTCCCATTTCCATTTAGGGATTGACATTCATGAAGCAAACCTGAAGGCCTTTGATGCTCATACTTTACCTGTTGACAGTTTTGGCACTTAGCTAGAAACTCAGCTATGTCTTTCTTCATTCCAGGCCACCAATAAATTCGTTTCAAATCTCGATATATCTTGGTCACACCCAGATGAATGGAATACCGCGAACCATAGGATTATGTCAACATCTTCTGAATAAATTCATCGACTTGGGGAACACAAATGTTTCCCCTAAAACTGAGCACACCACCCATTTCAAGAGCAACATCTTGTGCCTTGCCAGCCACTGTCTTTTTTCTGAGCTCATTCAAACTCTCATCCTCAAACTGCTTGGCCTTGATCTCCTCAATGAATGTGGGCCTAACCTCAATGCTGGCTAACACCCACCTTTCCCAGAGATGCCCAAATGCATGAACTTAGACTCCAAGGTCTGAATCTCCTAGGTCAAAGGTCACTTGGACACACCCAAGCAAGCTAGACTACCCATACTCACTGTCTTTCGGCTTAATGCGTCGGCCACCCATTAGCCTTACCTAGATTATACTGGATGGTAAAATCATAATCCTAGAATACGGTGATCAGTAAACACCTCACACTTGACACCATAAAGGTAATGCCGCTAGATCTTGAGAGCAAATACTAGCCAACTCCAAGTCATGCGTCGGGTAGTTTCTCTCATACACCTTCAGCTGCCGCGATGTATAAGCTATGATATTCTTATCCAACATCAACACAACACCCAAACACGAATTTGAAGCATCACAATAAACAATAAAATCTTTACCTTCGAGTGGCAGTATCATAATAGGTATTGTGGTTAGAAGAGTCTTGATCTTTTGGAAACTCTCTTCACATTTGTCAGTCCACTCGAAAGGCACCTCCTTTTGGGTTAGACTTGTCAAATTCATGGCGATAAAAGAAAATTTTATACAAACCGTCGATAGTAGCTGGCGAGCCCACGAAACTCCTAACTTCAGTCACTGAGCTAGGACAGACCCAGTTCTTGACTGCTTTGATCTTTTGGGGATCTACTATTACCCCTTCCTTTGAAACCATATGCCCCAAAAAGGCAACTGACGTCAATTAGAACTCACACTTGGAAGATTTTGCATACAACATTTGTTTTCCAAGGACACCCAAAAAAATACGAAGATGGTTGGCATGCTCTTCCTGACTCTTTGAATTAACCAAAATGTCATCAATAAAGACGATAACAAAAGAATCCAGGAATGGTTTGAACACACCATTAATCAAACTCATAAAGGCTTTAGGCGTATTGGTCAACCCAAACAATATCAGTAAGAACTCATAGTTCCAATAGCGGGTCCTGAATGCCATTTTGGGTACATCCTCAAGCCTAATCTATAACTGATGGTAACCAGACCTTAGATCAATTTTAGAGAAAACTAATGCAACCTGCAACTGGTAAAAGAGATTATCTATCTGAGGTAACAGATACTTATTTCAAATGGTGAAGCTATTCAACTGTTGGTAGTCTATGCACATCCTCATACTACCATCCTTCTTCTTAACAAACAGGACAGGAGCACCCCACGGGGAAGCATTAGGACGGATGAAACCTTTATCAACAAGCTCCTAAATTTGAGCATTAAGCTCTCTAAATTCTGCCGGAGCCATGTGATAAAGAGGAATGGAGATGGGGCGAGTGCTCGACTCCAAGTCAAACAAAAATCTATTTCCCTATCCGAAGGCATACCAGGAAAATCGGTAGGAAATAGTTTCTTGAATTCAAACACTACAGGAATAGACTCAATAGAGGGAGACTCAACATCAACATTCCGAATATGAGCCAAATATGCCAAACACCCCTGCCCCACCAATTTCCTAGCCCGGAAAAAAGATATGACATTAGTTGGTTTTGGCTTTTACACCCCTTCCCACTCTAACTTTTCCCTACTCGGGATCTCTAGAGTCACAATCTTAGCATTACAATTAACCACATCAAAATAGAGGGACAACCAAGTCATACCTAAGATTATATCAAAGTCACTCATATCCAGAATAACCAAATTAGCCCAAGTCTGAAAACCCATAAAAAGGACAGAACAAGTACGATAGACATGGGTGACTATGACAAACTCTCCAACTAGGGTAGAAACATTGATGGGGAATCAAGCACATCACAAACCCCATCAAATTCCAAGGAAGACTGAAATGACACATATGATTAAGTAGAGCCCGGATAAAATAAAACAGTAGCCATTTTGCCATAGACAAGAATAGTACCTTTGATCACTGCATCAGACGGCTCAGCCTCAGTCTTGCCCGGAAAGACATAAAACTGAGCACTGTCATCTTGATGGGCAATCTCTTTGCCTGGCTGCACCGCTCATCTACCTGCATTACCATTTCCCCGGCGTCCACGGCCTCGCTGATTTCCTCCTCGCCTACATTGTGGATGTCCTTTACTATTACTATCGCTTCCCGCTGGTACCACTTCTCTGGTCTATTTCTGCATGGGGTCAGGCATGCAGAGATGGGGACAATCTCTTCTTATATGTCCAGGTTCTCCACAATTGTAACAACTGCGGTCAAAAGACAGCTTGTTGCAAGACGCAGGTGCGACTCCCTGACTATCCTAAATAGTTTTTTGCTGTGGAGTTCCCGAGTAACCACCTGTAGAAAAGTGGGCATGGCTGACTGAATTGGCCGGGTTGCAATTGCTGGCCTACCTGAACCTCTGGAGTAGGAACCATGAAAGTTACCCGTGTTCTTGGGCTTCTTAGACAAAGCCTTGGCCTGCCCATCACGTCGAACTCCTTCCACTTTCTTCACGAAGTCTGTCACCTCATTAAATTTTTTACCCATAGAGGTCATGTGAACAAACAATACCTGTAACTCAGGGTTCAATCTCTTGATGAATAAACGAATTCGCTCCTCCTCTGTAGTCACCAACTGTGTAGCATATCTGGACAAGGCATGGAACTTAGCCTCATAAGCAGCTACAATCATACCACCCTAATCCAAGGCGATGAACTCATCTTTCTTGCGATCCCTCAAAGTCTGGAGCACATACTTCTCCAGAAACAAAACATGTAACTGTATCCAAGTGAGTGGGGACAAGATTAGCGATCTGCACTCCATATAGGCCCTTTACCACTGCTTAGCTTCACTTTGAAGCAGGAAGGTCACGAACTCTACTCCATGCTGGTATACAATGCCTAACATAGGAAGTCTCTCATAGAAATCAAGAATGAACTAATAGTCATCCTCACTCTCAGAGCCATGAAACACAGTTGTCTTCAGCTTCAGAAACTTAGTCAACATCTCATGCTCAGTACTAGTCATCACAATACCTAATAGGGGATGAAAGAAGGCATTAGTGCCTAATGCTCCATCCACATTGGGAACAGTAGCAACAATGGGGTGGTTGACCGGAGGTTGAGCAACTTGCACTGTTGGAAGAAATCTAGAGCTGACCATCCCACTCAGAAAAGTCATGATCTGCTGAGCTATCACTGGGTCTAAGGGTGGAAGACCTAGAGTCTCAGCCTGTGCATCATCCTCTGGTCCAACATCCTCCTTGACTTCGATCTCCACATTCTCTTCCACCAGTTCTTGGGGTACAAGAGGGGCCTCTTCCCTTGGAACATTCTCAACTGGGCCTTCATCCCTAGCGGGTTCTACCCTTCCTCGGCCTTTGCTCCTTTCTCTTCCTCTACCCCTACCTCAACCACAGACTTTTATTGCAGGCTCCTCTGCTGGTTTATTGATGGGAGCTACGGGCCTGATGCCGTTGTATCACGAGTTAACCATCTGCGGACAGAAGAAGGAATGCGATTAGATACCAATTTATATCACCAGATACCAATTGGAATCATGTCATAACACGAAAGGAGAAGAAGACAAAGAGATTTCTAAAGTTTTGTAGCCTCTCGAAGAAAAGTACAAACGTCTTCGTACAGTTCCGCAAGACTCTACTAGACTCATTTTGATACAATGAGATCAACGAACCTAGGGCTCTGATACCAACCTTGTCATGACCCAGACCGCCATGATTGACACCCATACTAACCTTCTGATGGGAGAACCACTGCCACAACCCGACTGAGCAACTTAAAGAAACTAAACAATTTAAAGATACATAAGCAAATTTAAATGATTAATTAAGTACTGAGTTCCCATAAACTTCACTTTAACAAAACCATCTAAGCATAAACTTCATAGAAACTCAACCCCTAGACCTTAAAGTCATTGTACCAAAACTCTACTAATCAACAAGTTTAAGAAAAAAGGGGTGCAACCCCGAAAACTAAACATATGTAAAAGTCTAAATATATAGTCTGAGTCTGAAAGGATTGACTCACCCTTGAATCCAGTCTCGGTCAATGATCTCCTAGCTGGGTCTGTCAGTAGCCACCTGAAGATGCCATGTACTCAACAAAGACAGACCAAGTGCAGTATTAGTACACGAAACAATGGTGTACTGGTAAGATCACGCGGCTACGAGTAAGCAAAATATAAGCAAGTAATTACAACACAGTAAACACACATGTACATGATGCATAATTCAATTATCATTTTAGGAGCAATATACAATTCTCCAATATCAATGACCGAAAGATATGAATGCAGTAGTCACAAATGGTTCTCTCATGTAACCCATACCCAAACTGTTAGTGTGTCGGAACGTGACACCCGATCTAATATATATGTATCGGAACATGACACCCGATCTAATATATGTGTCAAAATATGACACCTGGTTCAGTATATGTGTCAAAACGTGATACACGATCCAATCAGAACATTCACAGTAACAATCACACCCATAATGAACAGTGCACATAGTCACATAATCAAGTAACAAGTTCATGACATGTAATTATTCATACTTAATCATTTCATTAAATTCAATTCATGTTTCCCTATTCACATACATGCATGCATACAATATAGCAATTAATAGATATATATAACACAATGGGAGGTCGAACCATCACCTACCTCGAAACCAAGCCTGAACACTCCTAAGACACTTAAACCTTCCTTTTTTGGAGTCTTTCAGCTTATTCTTGGTCTAAAACAATAAATTAATGCAAGGATCAATAAATAAGGCTTAATTTACACGGATTATAACAAAATATCAATCCATGGCCAAACTATGATCCTAATGCCCAACTAGGGCATTTCCCATCATTAACTTCAGGCCAAAACCCTCCCCCAACGATAATTAACAAGGATTCTTTGTTCTATGAATCGAATTACTAATTAGGGGAGTAATTAACTTACATTTGGCGCGAGAATTCATGGAAATTTGATGAGAAACTGCCCTGGGTCCCCTTCTTAGCTCGTTAGAACAAGGTTTTGCAAAAAATAACATTTTTGGGGTTTCTTTCCTCGATTTAATTCGCGATTAGCCCGCCATAGCTGGCCCCATCCTGCCACAGATGCCCCACCCTGGCAGGAGCAATCACACCCCATGGTTTCTTTGTTAAAGTGTTGACTTTTAACACGCCGAATTTATAGAAAGGGAAAATATTCACTTCCTTAGCCGACTAGGTGAAGTAGGGTGCAAGAGCTGAGTCGCTTGGCGATGCGCCAAGTTGAACCTACTCACCTATTAGCATAATTCCAGCATCTAGGGTTCTGGAACATTAGGCAAGCCAAGTCGGGCTCGCCGTTCCTTTCGGCATGCCGCCAAGTTCCTCCTCTCATCTCCTAATTGGACTGGCTCCAAGGTCGACTCACTGTAAAATTCAGCAAGCTAAAGGCTCACTTGGCGAGTCGCCAGTGGGCTTTTGTGAGATACTACGTGGTTTGTTCTTTGTTTTATGTATTTTAAGTTCTATAATATGTCATTTTACCCTTTATCTAAAAACTGATATAAGAGTCTTCCCCCAAATTTCCCCAATTTAAGATCCATTCTCTCAAGAATCTAAAAGAAGATCAAATCTCTTCTCCAAAAATATTTCTCTTTCTAGAACGTGAGGAAGAAGAAGGACAACCTAGGGTTCCAATTCAAGTCTCAATTCCTCCATCGAGGATAAGCATTTTTCTGTGAGGTATGATAGTTTTCATCCATGGATTCCTTCCATTCATGGAGTTCCCAAATTCCTCTATTTTGAAAGTTAGAATTCCCCAATTGAGTTGGGTTTTCTTCAATTGTCATGGGTTCTCTACATTAATGATTTAAATGATTGAATTATGATCTCTTATGCATGAATTGATTCAATACTATGATTTTATGAAGATTTCCCCTATGAACCCGTGTAATCGCCATGTTTTCAAGTTATGAATCCTATGATGTGGGATATTGATTGTAAAGGAAGAGTTCTATGAAATTAAGCATGTATTGCTAGCTTTACATGAATTTATGATGAAATCCATATCTAACCCTTGTTTTCTAAGTGTTGATGATTGAAAGAGGGTTTTGAACCTTGAAAGGTAAATTATGGATTTATGCATTTTCTTATGAAATCTATGCAAATATTTTAAGGATACTTTGAGAGTAAAGTATCAATGACAATCTTGTTGAAAGTATATTCTCACAAAGACAAAAAATAAAGGTGTACTGAAGGTTTTCTCACATACTAAAGGATTCTAAGGTTGAAAGGTTTTCTCACCTAATTAAATCAAAGATTAAGAGCCATCCTAATGAACCTAGCTTGGATTGGTTATGAAAGATATCTTTCCATAGATGATGAGTTAGCTTGGATTGGGAAGATGATTTGCCTTTCCATAGATAATAAGAACAAGAAGAAATGACTATTATGTGGGATCTATGCTTAGCACCGAGAGGATATTGAGATGGAAGCACTTCCGTTAGTAGAGGCCGGGTTTTTAGTAGCAATATATTTATCCCTTACCTATTTGCCCCCCATAGGATGATTGTCTAGATAGATATTAGCTAGTGGATCCACTTTAGCTCAGATTTATGGTCATTACCTTGGCAAGTGGGACAACCCTTTTCGGTGTATGAGACACCGGGGGATCATGTTATATCTCACATGGTTTCTATGTCGGTTAAGGATAATTCCCCACATTAATAATGAACTAAGGTTACTTTAAGAAGTATCTCATATGAGTTCAAAGGATTTAAAGATGATTAGCTTGTATTGACCATAGTTTTATGACTTATGTTTTCTAACTCTCTCATATCATATTTAGCTTGGTCAATTGCATGCCATGAATTGAAATGTCCTTTTTAGCATGATTTAAATGTTTTATGCATAGCCATCATACATGGTACATTGTTTTGTACTAACACATACTCTTGCCTACATTTCCCTAATTGTAGGGTCTGAAGTTTCTTAGTTTTGTGGCTAGTGGTTGATTTCGAGATTTCTGAGTTTTTGTGAGTCCTCATGCTTCGAGGACGGATGCTCATTTTTTTACTTTCTTTCATGTATTTCTATTCCACTTTTCTTTATAAAAACTATTGGACTTGGACTATTGTTTTACTCTTATTGTGTTATTTTTTATTATATGAAAGCTAAGTGGCTTTGTATGGGGTCCTTCGGTGTTCTATACGCCATGTTACATCTAGGGGTACCCCTTGGGTTGTGACAAACTTGGTAATCAGAGAACAAGGTTTAGAATGATCCTAGGATGTCTCATAAGTCACGTCTAGTAGAGTCTTGTTCATAAGTGTGAAGCGCACCACATTTACGAATGAGAGGCTACAAGATGATAAGGAAACTCCACTTCTTTCATTACTCTAAAGTAGTGTGATAGAGTTTAACTCTATGAGGTCTCTCTCCTAATCCTTATAGGATTTTCTAATGTATATGGCCACTCGAAGAGCTTATGCTAGAAGAAATGTGAGGGAGAATGTGTAACAAAAAGATCCTCCCCAAGATCCCCAAGTTCCGGTCGATCCTTTGGCCGAAGAAGTGACTGATGCAGAGTTTAGGGCTGCTTTTCAAATGTTGGCTGATTTCACGTATCTACAATTCTAAGTGCCAACGATCGTTAGTCAGTAATATAACCCAACTAAGTGAGTTGGGGTCGAATCCCATAGGGAGTGGTACGTGTTTGAGAATCAATCAAAAATCATGATGAATATGTTCAAGTCAACCATAGGAATAGACATTTACGAATAAAAACATAATTCAAGTTAATGTTGACACAAGTTTCAATTAACAGGTTTTTTTTATTGTAATTATCAACTACACAACAACAAATAACACGAAGTAACAAGTAATGAGACGGGTTATTGGGATGTGATTGGATTATAGGCTAAAGTAGACAAATGGGTGATTGCAACTAATAGTAAATAACTGTAAATCAGTGACTAAGCTAGATTTTAGTGGGGATAAATTTTCTCTCGAACAATTTACCCCGAATCAAGTTGGTTTCTCTCGAACACCAACAAGCAGCAATTAAGAACAGCGTACGCTTTAGTCCATTCACTCTCTCGAGCTGAACGTGTGGTAAAGGGTTTATGATTCACTCTCTCGAGCTAACCCATGACAACCCAATACCCACAGACCATCAAATCAGTAACCTTGGTTTCAAAACCTCTCTCTCGAGCAAGCCAAAAACACTAAGGTAGATTTGCATTTGCAACTACAACCCTTTAAATTAAACCACAATTACTGATTGAAATTACTTTTAAACAACATTTAAACTATCAATTAGCAATACCCATAAACTAAATTAACCCATAATCATATAATCACACCCCAAGTCAACTGGGTAAGATTAATTTTGTATTTACAAAGGTCCAAATTGAAGAATTTCTTGAAAATGGAAAACTTCAATTCTTCAAAGCTAAGGAAAAGTTTTTGTCTCCAAACTCAGAGTTTTGTATCATGCAAAACTGATTGTATAAAACTCCTTCTAAAATAAGAATCAAAAATGTATTTATAGTCGCCAAAAATATGCTGCAAAGGGCCATTCGGTGCAGTAAGTCGAGATTGACGATCAACTCGGCGATCCGCCCTTTGGTCAGTTTCATCGCCTTTTTTCTTTGGCCTTCAGCATCCTCAAGTTTTGTAACTTTGGGCGATCAAACACTACATCGTGAAACCGTTCATCGACACGCCGACTTTTCATTTCTCTCGCCAACTTGATTTTCTCCTTTAGGGCTTGGCACACTGGAACTTTAGGCGAGACGATGACAACCCGGCAACTCGCCCAATGGATTAGGTGATCGACATTCCTTCTTTTCTTCTTCTTTCAGCTGCCTTGTTCCTTTTTTCTCATTAGTGTCCATGCTTTGTTCCTCAATCCAAATACTTGGAAATCAAGGATTTTACATTAGTTATTGGCACAAAATAAGCATTTGAGGACACTAAATATATCCAAATAAAGCCCTAAATGAGTCCAAATCGTGGACTCATCAACACCCTCAACTTAAACTTTTGCTTGTTCTCAAGTAAAACTCATGTTCATCAGTTCAAAAAGGATGCCTCAAATAGTGCTACACAAGACTCAATCATGAATGGACACAAAAAGACTCAACTTACTCATGCAATGATCAATTGTGCACTCAAAGATTCAAGTCGTGACTCACTATTACCAAAGATTCTCAAGTTCCCAATACTTGCTTCAAATGCAAGTTCAAGCTCAACAAAGGTACTCAAATGCCCTCACACAAAGACTAATTCCATATTCACACACATGGTTCAACAATTTAAAGTTCCGGAATCAAATGCAACACTCACACTCACAAAGATGAACACAATGCATGATTTCACCCATAGGTTTGCCCTTATTTTTTAACCAACAATTGTTTCAGCTCACTCAAGATAAAAAGGTCTTTTCAAGGCTTGTAACGGGTTGAGTGCAAATGTATGGTCATTTAGGCTCAATGGCTGTAAATCTCATGAAATGTGGTATGAACAACACTTTCTTTCCTTTTCTTCATCATTCTCATTCATGCTCAAAAGTCACCCCATTATTCATTTTCCATGGACTGTTGGACACCCCAATGTCTTTGCACTTTCACAACTTTATTCCATAACTTTTTCATTCTTTTTCTTTTTCATCCTTTTCTTCTTTTTCTCATTTTTTGTATGGTGGGGTTCCATCTTTCACAAAATCATGGATGAAGGGGACTTCTTTTGATTTCTTGATTTACCTTCTCTTTTTACCACACCCCCAACTTAGGATTTTGGCCTAAGTTAGCTACTCAAACAAACCACAAATCTTGAGGATTATGGGTAATGGATAATGGATAAATAAAGGTCATAATTTCATCAAGTTTCTTCCAAGAAAAGGTTTAAGGCTTAAAGGGTGTTCAAGTGAAGTTCACACACTCACAAGGTAGGTAACAAAAATAGGTATAATATCAAATTGTTTCACACTCTTCAAAGTTGCTTAAGATCATCTTAAGAGCTTGTATCACTTAGTCAACTAGACCAACGGGGCAAATTCTAGGTGTCATCACACATGGTTCACGGTAAGCTCATCACACAAGGCATTGCCACCAATGTCAAACAAGACTCCACACTTTCGCTAGTGTGCAATATTCATCACAAAAGACTCAATTCGATAATTGGCTAGTCACAATGAGATGAAAGAATTTCACATATTGTCTATGTAGTTTCATTTGGCCTCATCGTAGCTGCACATTTATTTTTGTTCAATTATGAGCACTATTCAAGTCATCGATATTGATTAGACCGATACTCAAATTTGCAAGAGAACAGCCACATTCAAACACAAACAACAGGTGGCACAAATTTTTTCGGAGTAGAACACCTTATTAGTTCTACCCTTGGCAAGTAGAACACCTTCCACAGAGTAGGGTAGACTCAGGATTCCATGCCTAGCTAGTATGGTCTATGTCGGTTAATGCCTATTTCCCATCATGTGGGATGTGCACTCTAGTTATTGGATAGGTTCTACAAAGTGTAAGTGGTAGTATGGGATGCTATCTACACATGACACTAGTAGGCCTAGAAGATGCTAAAGTAAGTTCCCTAAGTCAAAATGACTATTACGTGAAAGTCCCCTAATTGCTTGAATGTCTCCTAAAATAGTGTAATAAGGATTGTTGACTTAGCATGTTATATTGTAATGATAAATTTCTTATCTATGGTAATCCTTAGGAACACTTAGGTGTATATGAAGAGGTTGTATGGGCAGTCACTTCATGTCTCACTTAAGTGTGGCTTAGGGTGACTTGAGATAGAGGTTTCAAGATGATGAAAGGACTCACTTGACTATTATGTTTATGTGTTGTACATTGGTACTCGTTGAGTATGTCTATTATGTGGGTATTGTCTTATATGTGGATGATGACTTGAAATGTGTCTCTTATACTTGTGTTATGAAGGTTTTATAAAAAATGACATGAAAGCATTTATTTCAAATAAATGTCCGTTTTAGCATGTTTTTGCATAGTCATCATACTTAGTACTTAATTGTGCTAATTCCATATTTTCTCTATTTTCTACAAGTGTAGGTTCCGGCAAGTGAGCGGGTTTTATAGTAAGCTTGGGATTTGAAGTTCTTCCAAGATCTTGTGGTAAGTCCTCATATGTCGAGGACAAGACTTTTCTATTCTAGTTTTATGATAAGATTCTTGTAATAAACTTAATAGACTTCTTTTGATTGTAAAGGGGCGTGTCCCTAGTATGTTATCAGGTTCATGTCTAAGATGGCTAAGAGACTTAGTATTCCGCTTGTGTACTTTTGAAAGATGTTTTTAAAAGTGACTTTTGAGTCTTATGGATTTTGTTTTAAAGAGTTTTTTAATTTCGCACTATTTTACATATCTAATGTGATGAATGCTAAGGGCTTGTATAAAACCTCCGAGAGTTCGAATACATATCTTTGTTCTGATCTTGTATTGACAGTCATCCTCAAGTCTCGTAGTTCATTCTAGGACGGCATTGATGGCAGCAAAATCACACTGCACCTTTTTCCCCTGACAACCACGTAGTCAACCAGCTTGAATTTAGCTGTCGGCTTCTTCCGTTGTGGTATCAAGGCACTGTGAGCGCTGTAAAATTCTTTGACCCACCTTGGAATGTACGGGCCATGAGGCTTGGTGAAGATTTGGAATTTGTGGGACTTCAGGCAGCTCATAATCTATGGGTATCTGTCAATGACTCCATCAATACACAGACGCTTCTCCTCACTAATTGTCCTCAGTCTCCTAGTCTAGATACCATCACTATCGGAGCTGGCCTCTGGTAAAGCAAGTGCCTTCTTTTTACCCTTTCCTTTCCTACCAGTTATGGGAAGTTTGGTGGCCCTGACCCTAGATGCAGCTGCATCCAAATTGATTTTTATCCCTTTGACTTTCTTGCTGGGTGGCATGTCTCTACCGGCAACTTTAGGTCTAGGCATATCTGGAAACACATTGTAGAAAGTTAGAAACAATTCAAGCAAATGTGCAGAAATACAATTGCAGACAAACTCGTCGAACCAGTCGGCGAGTCACCGAATCACTTTGGCGGGCCAGATCGGGCTCGTCGAAAGGATTGGCTTAAAAATCGTAGAAAATTTGGCATGTCAGCGATGGGAAAGGACTTTCGGTCGACAACTTTCGGCGAGCAAGGATTAGGCCGCCGAAAGTTACAGTGCTAAAAGGGTAGGGGCGTAAACAAAGGGTGATTAAGAAGGACTTTCGGTGAATCATCGAGTGCATTCGGCGACCTCAGGCTTCTCGCCGAAAGTTACAGAACAAAACTTCACACTTAGCACAAAATTAAAGGCGATATGGGGAACTTCGGCGAACTGCGAAGTTGTTCGGCGAGCTCGACCCAGCTCGCCAAACAACCCAACATGCCTATTTTCAACCCAACTCCTCAAATTCAACCCCGCAACCCCCGAAAACAAAATCAAAACATGCACTCATAAAATTAAACAAAGACCCATTACACCCATGCCCCCGGGATACTCAGACTTCTCCCGATTTGGCCAAATTTGGCCATTTGACTACTTTTTCCCTTAGGAATGACGTCAACCGCTCCATCATTGGGTAAATTACGTCACTTGGCACAAATGTGGGTTACTTAGACTTCACCGGACTAGACCCAACAACATGCAAGTACAACCCCATAATTTAAATCAATTTTAAGGCACAAAATTTTGGGAAATCAACATTATAGGCATTATAGGCACGATATTCAAACTAACAAAGGCACATATAAACACAATTATGATCAGACAGGCCCAACATACATCACTAAGACAAAATCAATTGCAAATGAGTACAAAATTGCTAAATTAAGATTTGGGGTTCGGAAAACCAACCTTAGATGCCGATTAAACAAGTTGAAACGCCAGGCGAAAAGGAAAATCCAACTCCAAACACAAATCCGATGACTAAAATGCGATAAAAATGCAAGAAATAGAGTACTAAAGTGCGGGTGTGAATTTGGGAAGTTTAAAAGTGAGGGAAAGTGAAAGAGTTTGAAAGTTTAAACCTTTGGCCTTTAAAAACCATTCAGTTCTCGCCCATTCGATGACATTAGTTTTGCTCGCCGACCCACTCGGCGACACGCTGAGTGGGCACTTACCTCACCGAGTTTTACAGAACCTCCAGTTAATGTAGGGGTCCAAACAACGGACTAGGTCATGATCGCCGACCTGGTTGGCCATTCGCCAAGTTGTTCCTGGGCTCACTGAGTTTTACAGACTCCAATTTCAAATTGTCTTGAGTCTAATGGCGGTCCAAGTCAGGCTGGGCGACCTCTTCGGTGATGCGCCGACTGGATTTTTAGCTCGCCAACCTTTACTTTTCAAACACCTTCCACACTTTGACCTGCACAATCACACACCATTATTTCAAACTTAAAAATAAGGAAAATAAAACTTGGGTTGCCTCCCAAGCAGTGCCTTAATTAACGTCGCGGCACGACACAAGTCCATGCTCAAACCTTATTCTTGGGGTTAGCCATAGTGTCACTAGGCAACCCCCTTCCTGTCTCGGATTTAGATGAGATGAGATATGACCCATTTGGGACTCCAACTCCTTGATCGATATTGAATTGGAGGTAACCATCTTTCTAATGGTCGACACATTATCTTTCATTTCTTTCAAAATCTTGTCTGACCCCTCAAATTTGTTAAGGATACGAGAAAGAATATCCTCCGACCGGCCACCTTCCGAATCCTTTGGCTTTTGGCGCTCATGGGGAGGCACATACCTATCCTTCTCCCCATTCTTCCAATTGGGATTTCGATCCCTCCATTCTCGATCACGATCCTTCCAACCTTCATCCCTGTTCCAACTTTGGTTACCACCCTGCCTTGGATAGTTTGAAAGATAACCACCACCTTGGTTGGCTAGGAAATTCACCTCTTTATTATACAATGCTTCGAACTTGGCTTCTTTGGTATTCACACACATCACCCACGACATTGAGACTTCGAGCACCAATTCCCATGACATTTTTAGACAAAATATCAAGTTGTGTCATGATCTTGGCTATGTTTTGGTCCCTCTCATGGTCTTTTACCATATGCTCCTTGGTCAATTTAAAAGTGAGCGGAGAGACATGGTCTTCACGAGTGTACCATGCCCGGTTGATTGTGGTCATGCCATCCAAGAGCAAAGCCGCTATCACATAAGGTTGCTGTATCAAACCTCCAGGAGAAAGTTGGTCAGAACTACCCTTGTTTACCGAGTCAAGGCTCCGATAAAAATACTTCAGCAACACAATGTCAGGCAAGCCATGAATTGGGCATTGGAGCACCAACTTCTTGAATCGTAGTCAAGTTTCATGAATTGGCTCTCCCTCCAGACGCTTGAAGCTCTGAATGCTGTCCCTAAGAGTCATCATCTTTGAAGGAGGGAAAAATCACACTTGAAATGCGGTGACCAGCTCTTCCCACGAAGTGATTGATTCATGTGGCAATTCAGCCAGCCACTTACATGCTTCTCTCATCAAAGAGAACAAAAACAACCTCAACCGGACCGACTATTGGGATATGTTCTTGAAGGAGAACGGTCCACAAATATCCACGAAGTTTCTAATATGCTCATGGGGATTCTCATGAGCCAAACCACCGAACAACCCTTCAATTGCAAAAGTTGCAACATAGTACTTGTGATATGGAACACCGCATTCCCTTCGGCCAGAAGTAAGCGAATGACACCAATTCGACCCATAAGATGGGGGTCATTAGCATTAGGCTCGTTGACATCGTTGAGGTTTCCGATGTCATCTTGGTGTCCTACTTGGCTACCATTGCTTCCGTTCATACTCATACTCATGTTTCAAAACACAAACAAGCAAAACAAAACTAAAATTAAGTTCAACTATGACTAACAAGAACAAAATTCAACTTAACTAAAGGTTCTCAACCAAAACCACTCCCCGGTAGCGGCGTCTTTTTGATTTCACGTATCAGGACACTTCTTCCAATTCTAAGTGCCAACGATCGTTAGTCACTAATATACCCCAACTAAATGAGTTGGGGTCGAATCCCACAGGGAGTGGTACGTGTTTGAGAATCAATCGAAAAGCATTAATATGTTCAAGTCAACCACATGAATAGACATTTACGAATAAAAACATAATTTAAGTTAAGGGTGACAAAAGTGTCAATTAACAGGGGGGGTTTTAATTGTAATTATCAACTACATATCAGCAAATAACATGAATTAACAAGTAATGAGACGGGTTATTGGGATGTGATTGGATTATAGGCTAAGGTAAACAAATGGGTGATTGCAACTAATAGTAAATAGTTGTAAATCAGTGACTAAACTAGACTTTAGTGGGGATAATATTTCTCTCGAACAATTTACTCCGAATCAAGTTGGTTTCTCTCGAACACCAACAAGCAACAATTAAGGACAACCTACTCTTTAGTCCATTCACGCTCTTGAGAATGTGTGGAAAAGGGTTTAGGATTCACTCTTTCGAGCTAAACCCATGACAACCCAATTCCCACAGACCATCAAATCAATATCCTTGGTTTAAAAACCTCTCTCTCGAGTAAGCAAAAATCACTAAGGTAGAATTATATTTGCAACTACAACCTTTTAAATTAAACAACAATTACTGATTGAAATAACTTTTAAATAATATTTAAACTATCAATTAGCAATACCCATAAACTAAATTAACCCACAATCACATAATCATACCCCAATATTTGAGGTTTTATCTAGACATCATAAAAAGATAGAAATCGTTACCAAATTGTGTTTCCATCAACTGGGTAAGATTAATTTCGTCTTTACAAAGGTCCAAATTGAAGAATCTCAAAGACCCACTTCCAATTTCTTGAAAATGGAAAACTTCAATTCTTCAAAGCTAAGGAAAAGTTTTTGTCTCCAAACTCAGAGTTCTATATCATGAAAAACTAATTGTATATTCTAAAAACTCCTTCTAAAATAAGAATTCAAAAATGTATTTATAATCGCCAAAAATATGTTGTGAAGGGTCATTCGGTGCAGTAAGTTGGTATTGCCGATCAACTCGGCAATCCGCCTTTTGGTCAGTTCCATCACCCTTTTACTTTGGCCTTCAGCATCCTCAATTTCTGTAACTTTGGGCAATCAAATACTGCATCGCGGAACCGTTCGGCGATACGCCGACTACTCCTTTCTCTCACCAATTTGATATTCTCCTTGAGGGGTTGGCACACTGGAACTTTAGGCGAGACGATGGCTACTCGACGACTCACCCAATGGATTAGGCGATCAACATGCCTTCTTTTGTTCGTTTTTCAATTACCTTGTTCCTTTTTGCTCATTAGTGTCCATCCTTTGTTCCTCAATCCAAATACCTAGAAATCAAGGATTTTACATCAGTTATTGGCACAAAATACGCATTTGAGGATACTAAATCTATCCAAATAAAGCCCTAAATGAGTCAAAATCATGGAATTATCATTGGTAAAGCCGTGACAGCCCAAGACATTAGGGAGGCTACGGTTCTCGTGAACCCAAATATTGGTACGACGGTATCTAGAGTGAGGGCCTTAACTAGGATGAATCCTCCAGAGTTTCATGGTTCTACGATTAAGGAAGATACTCAAGATTTTATTGATGAGGTCTACAAGGTATTGATGATCATGGGAGTGACGCCAATGGAAAGGGTGGAGTTGGCCGCTTATCAACTAAAGGGTATGGCTCAAATTTGGTTTAACCAATGGAAGGAAGGGAGATCAGAAGATGCGGGTCCTCTTGATTGAGAGAATTTTAAGGTCGTTTTCCTTGATAGGTTCTTTCCCCTTGAGATAAGGGAAGCCAAGGTGCTTGAGTTCATTAGCCTTCTACAAGGGAGTATGAGTGTGAGGAATATGCTCTAAAGTTCACACAATTCTCTAAGTATGCTCCATCAATGGTTGCCGATGCAAGGGCAATGATGCGTAAGTTCATTTCGGGTGTGTCCGAAATGGTGGTTAAAAAGTGTTGTACTACCCTGATCATTAATGACATGGACATCTCTCGTCTCATGGTTCATGCACAACATATTGAAGAGGGGAAACTTAAGGAAAATTATAGAGAGGTAAAAAAGTCTTAAGACCGGTGATGGTAATTTCTCTCATGCTGGTCCGATGGACAAGGTCGTCCTAGATTTCAACAAAAGTTTTTGGGTCATGGTTCCTCCAATGCTCCTCCTAAGTTCAACAAATATAGGGTGTCTAACCCTAATCCTCAAGGATGTAATGGTAGGTTATCTTCATTTCCCATTTCTACTTGTACTAGGTGTGGAAGAAAGCACGAGGGTAAGTGCCTAGCTGGCACAGATGGTTGCTTTGGTTGTCGTAATAGTGGTCTCAAAATGAGGGATTGCCCGGCGGCTATAGGAATAGAGGGTAATCAAGATCCTCCTAGTGGTTTGGGTCCCAATTCTCCTAAACAAAACCAATTTTATGCACTTTAGACTCGTGGTGACCAAGAGGGTTCTCCTGATATGGTTGCCGGTATGTTAAAAATTTTCCAACTTGATATTTTTGCTTTACTTGATCCCAGTGCTACCTTGTCTTTTGGGACGTCATATATGGCTATGAGATTTGATGTGCTCCCTAATGTGTTGTTAGATCCTTTTTCTGTCTCTTCTCCAATTGGTAATTCTATTGTGGATAAGAGGGTCTATTGAAGGTGTCCCGTTTACTTGTACCATGGAGTTACTCTTATTGACATGGTAGATCTTGATATGCTAGACTTTGATGTTATTCTTGGTATGAATTATCGGCACTCTTGTTATGCTTTTATTGATTGTAGAACCAGTGTAGTAAGATTTCAATTTTCGAAAGAGCTTGTTCTAGAGTGGAAAGGGGAAATTCTATGCCGAAAGGTCGGTTTATTTCTTATCTTAAGGCGAGAAAGATGATTTCTAAGGGCTGCATTTACCATCTATTTAGGGTGAGGGATGTAGATTCCAAAACCCCTACTCTCGAGCTGGTCCCCGTTGTTAATGAGTTTCCGAAAGTGCTCCCAGATGATTTATTTGGTAATTCTCCCAAGAGGGAAATAGACTTCTGTATTGACCTTCTCCCCGATACACAACCTATTTCTATTTCTCCTTACCGAATGGTTTCGACAGAAATTAAGGAGTTCAAAGAACAATTGAAAGATTTGTTGAATAAGGGTTTCATCCAACCGAGTATCTCTCCATGGGCTGCTCCAGTTTTGTTTGTTAGGAAGAAAGACAGTTCCTTCATATGTGTATCGATTATCGACAGTTGAACAAGGTGACGATTAAGTATAAGTATCCTCTCCCATGGATAAATGAGTCATTTGACCAACTTCAAGAAGTGAGTTATTTCTTTAAGATTGATCTTTGATTGGGTTATCACCAATTGAGGGTGAAGGAAGATGACATTCCGACGATGGCTTTTCGAACTCTGTATGGTCATTATGAGTTTTTGGTTGTGTCGTATGGTCTGACTAATTCTCCGATGGCATTTATGGATTTGATGAATAAGGTGTTTAGACAATACCATGACATATTTTTGGTTGTGTATATTGATTATATATTGATCTATTCGAGAAGTGAGAATGAGCATATCGATTATTTGAGGATCGTGTTGCAAATTCTTAAGGACCAACAACTCTTTGCTAAGTTTAGCAAATGTGAATTTTGGTTAAGGTCAGTAGCTTACCTTTGTCATATTATTTCGAGTAAGGGTATTGAGGTAGATCCAAAGAAGATGGATGCGGTCAAGAGTTGACCTAGACCTCTAACTCCTTCAGCTATTAGACTTTTCTTGGGTTTAGCCGGTTACTACAGAAGGTTTGTTGATAGATTCTCTTCAATTGCCTCTCCTTTGACGGCTCTGACTCAAAAGAAGGCTAAGTTCATATGGTCCGAGTTATGTGAAAAGAGTTTTCAAGAATTGAAGGATAGACTTACTTCCGCTCCGATGTTGACTTTACCATAAGGGACCGATGGCGTTGTTGTTTATTGTGATGCCTAAAGAATCGGGTTAGGATGCGTGTTTATACAAAATAGGAAAGTTATTGCGTATGCCTCAAGGAAACTTAAGATTCATGAGAATAATTATTCTACCCATGACCTGGAACTAGCAGCAGTTAGTTTTGCCTCTACGATTTGGAGGCACTATTTGTATGGTGTGCATGTAGATGTGTTTATCGACTACATGAGTTTATAATATGTGTTTAATCATACAAATCTAAATCTTTGCCAAAGAAGGTGACTTGAGTTATTGAAATATTATGATAAGAGTGTTCTCTATCACCTAGAAAGGCGAATGTGGTGGTGGATGCTCTTAGTCAGTTATTTATGGGTAGTGTTACTCATATATAAGAAGAAAAGAAAGAGTTGGTTCAAAACATTCATAGATTGGCCCGATTAGGTGTTCAATTAGTAGACTCCACCAAGGGTTGTGTTATGGTTCACAATGGTTCGAAATCCTCTTTTGTGGCGGATGTGAAAGCCTAGCAAGGTCTTGATCCAATTATTATAGAATTGAAAGAAGTCGTGCTCAAGAAATTCGTTGAGGCTTTCTCCCAAGGGGGAGATGGTGTGCTTATATATCAAGGTCGTTTATTTGTTCCAAATGTGGATGACCTGAGGGAACATATCTTGTCAAAATCCCATAGTTCACGGTATTCAATTAACCCGACAGCCACCAAGATGTACCGTGATTTGCGGGAGGTCTATTGGTGGAATGGGATGAAGAAAAATATTGCGAGATTTGTGGCTAAGTGTCCTCATTGCGAACAAGTGAAAGTTGAGCATCATAAACCAGGAGGTTTATCCCAAGATATTAACATTCCTATTTGGAAATGGGAAGACTTGACTATTGACTTTATAGTTTGTTTGCATCGCACCTGGTGACAATATGATTCGATTTGGGTTTTAGTAGATCGGATGACAAAATCAACTCATTTCCTTCCCGTCAAGGTTCCCTATTCGGCGGAGAATTATGTCAACTTGTACTTAAGAGAAATGGTAGAGTTGCATGGAGTGCCTTTGTCCATTATTTTTTATCGTGGTACCCAATTAACTTCTCAATTTTTGAAGTCTTTCCAAAAGGGTCTTGGTACTTGTGTTAAGCTTAGTACGACCTTTTATCCCCAAACCGTAGGCAAGTGGAGCGTACTATCCAAACTTTGGAAGACATGTTAAGAGCTTGTGTGATTGATTTTAAGGGTAATTGGGATGACCATTTGCCATTGATTGAGTTTGCTTATAACAATAACTATCACTCGAGTATTGATATGGCTCCATTTGAGGCCTTGTATGGTAGAAGGTGTAGATCTCCTATAGGTTGGCTTGAGGTGGGTGAAGTTGCCTTAATAGGTCCGAAATTGGTACATGAGGCCATAGAGAAAGTCTGACTTATAAGAGAAAGGTTGAAAATGACTCAAAGTCGGCAAAAGTCATATACCGATGTGAGACGAAGGGATCTTGAGTCTTATGTTTATGGTTGGGCTTACCTGAAAATTTCACCCATGAAGGGTGTAATGAGGTTTGGTAAGAAATGAAAGCTTAGTCTCTGATATGTAGGCCCATATCAAATTTTGAGACCTGTTGGTAAGGTTGCGTATGAGCTATATTTGCCAAAAGAGTAGGCATCGGTGCATCCGGTTTTCCATGTCTATATGCTTAAGTAGTGTGTTGGAGATCCGACATCGATAGTTCCCTTAGAAGGGTTGGGAGTTGATGAAATTCTTTCATATGAGGAAGTCCCAGTTGAGATTTTAGACCGGAAAGTCAAGAAGTTGAGAAATAAAGAAATAGCTTTCGTGAAAATGTTGTGGAGGAATCAGTTAGTTGAGGGCGCTACTTGGGAGGCCGAGGCCAATATGATGTCCCGATATCGTCATCTCTTTCCTTCTACTCCTACTTTAGCATGAGGTAATGAGTTCCTCATGGTTTATTCTTTGTTTTGGAGTCATGTGTTTTATGTGTTCCAATGATTTCCTTTTATGCATGATTTATAAAAAAGTTCAAGCTTTGAGAAAAATCTGTCAATTTGATTGATTTCTACATGTTTATGTGCACATGATTATGAATATCATGTAGACTATATGATTTAATGTTATGATCATTCCTTTAGCTTGGAGTTGAAATTTCCTCCTCTGATTTATGTAGTTGAGTATGGTTTTAGCTTGGAATTGATGTTTCCTCCTCAGATATGTGCATTGCATGCATAGTGAGCTGTTAGACTTAGTTTCACCACTCATATGATGTTTTGATAATGTCTTAGCTCGGAGTCAATAGTTCCTCCTTGGTTATATGCATTGCTTGGGTTGCTAATTCCTCTCCTATTCTTTTGTACTAGCTTGAATCTCATTCAAGGACAAATGATCCCAAGGGGGAGATAATGTAAAACCCCGAATTTAGAGAAGCAAAAATATTCATTTCCTTAGTTGACTAGGAAAAGTAGGGTGCAAGCGCTGTGTCACTTGGCGATGCGCCAAGTGTAACCTCTTCGCCTATTGGACTAATTCCAACGTCTCCGGTTTTGGAACTTTAGGTGAGCAAAGTCGGGCACACCATTTCATTTGGAGTGCTGCCAAGTTGCCCCTTTTATCGCCTAATTGGTCTGGCTCCTAGGTCGACTCACTGTAAAATTCGGTGAGCTAAAGTCTCACTTGGCGAATCGTCGTGTGGCCTTTGGGGAGCTCCAATGTGGTTTGTTCTTTGTTTTAAGTTAAGGTATTAAAATTATTTTCAAATTATTTTATATTCTATACTACATTGTTTTACCCTTTATCTAAAGAACTATATAAGATTTCCCCCAAGTTTCCCTAATTTAAGACCCATTCTCTCAAGAATCTAAAAGAAGATCAAATCTCCTCTCCAAAAATATTTCTCTCTCTAGAATTTGAAGAAGAAGAAGGATTCAACCTAGGGTTTCAAGTCAAGCCTCAATTCCTCCATTAAATATATGCATTTGTCTTTGAGGTATTATACTTTTCATCCATGGATTCCTTCCATTCATGGAGTTGCCAAATTCCATTATTTGCATAGTAAGAATTCCCCAATTGAGTTAGGGTTTTCTTCAATCGTCATGGGTTCTCTTCATTATTGATTTAAATGATTGAACTATGATATCTTAAGCATGATTGATGAAATACTATGATTTTATGATGATTTCCCCTATGAACCCATGTAATCCCCATGATTTCAAGTTATAAATCATATGACGTGTGATATTTATTGTAAAGGAAAAGTTTTATGAATTAAGCATGTATTTATAGATTTACATGAATTTATGATGAAATCCATATCTAACCCTTGTTTTCTAAGTATTGATGATTGAAAATGGGTTTTGAACCTTGAAATGTAAATTATGGATTTATGCAGTTTTTTATGAAATCTATGCAATGTTTTAAGGATGCTTTGAGAGTAAAGTATCAATGATGATCTTGTTGTTGTGTTGTTATAAGGATATTGTCATAAATACACAAAATAAAGGTGTGAAAGGTTTTCTCACATAATAAATGATTCTAAGGTTGAATGGTTTTCTCATCTAATTTAATCAAATATTAAGAGCATTCCTAATGAACCTTGCTTGGATTGGTTATGAAAGATACCTTTCCATGGATGATGACTTAGCTTGAATTGGAAAGATGAAGTGTCTTTACCTGGATAATAAGATCTAGAAGAAATGACTATTATGTGGGATATATGCTTAGAATTGAGAGGATATTGAGATGGAAGCTTTCTCGTTATGAGAGGTCGGGTTTGTTGTGGCAATCTCTTTATCACTTACCTATGTGCCCCCAAATGATGATTGTCTAGATAAACATTAGCTAGTGGATCAACTTTAGTTCAGATTTATGGTCCTTACCTTGGCAAGTGGGACAACTCTTTTCGATATGGGAGACACCGGGAGATCATGTTATAGATCACATGGTCTCTATGTCGGTTAAGGCTAATTCCCCAGATTAATAATGAACTAACGTTACTTCAAGAAGTATCTCATATGTGTTCAAAGGCCTTAAATACGATTAGTTTGCATTGACCATGGTTTTATGACTTATGTTTTCTAACTCTCTTTTATCATGTTTAGCTTGGTCAATTGCAATGTCATGAAATGAAATGTCCCCTTTTAGAATGATTTAAATGTTTTATGCATAGCTATCATACTCGGTACATTGTTTTGTAGTAACAAATACTCTTACCTACATTTCCCCAAATATAGAGTCCGACAGTCAGGTTTATCCATTTCGTGGCTAGTGGTTTATTTCGAGATTTCCTAGTTTTGGTAAGTCCTCATGCTTCGACAACGGATGTTTATTGTTTCACTTTCTTTCATGTATTCCCTTTTGGACGTGATGTATGGGCTAGGCCCAATTTCATTCTATTGTACTAGATGGCTATATTGAGACAAGTGTTTTAGACTTCCGCTATTCTTTATAAAAAATATTGGACTTGGACTATTGTTTTACTCTTATTGTTCTATTTATTATGTTTTGAAAGCTAAGTGGCTTGTATGTAGTCCTTTGGGTTCTATACGCCATGTTACATCTACGGGGTACCCCTGGGTCGTGACATCACTTTTGTCAACATATGGACGAGTTGGTCTCAAATGGCTGCTTCGTTTGAGTTTGGGATGTCGTTTCCAAGTGGTTTGCACTTTGGTTTGGATCGTTTGGACTCTAAATGAATTATGAGGCCTTGTTCAAATAATTTGGAGATTTAGGCCTTTTCTAAAATATGTGGAATCTGGTACGGCTGCTTATGGAACTCATGGTCACTATAGTGAAGTCTGCTTAAGCGACCAAGGGACCACTTAAGCGAAGGGCACAAACGAGTGGGGGTACCTTAAGCGACCCACTGTTGGATTTGGTGATGGTCGCTTAAGTGAAGGGAGCCTATTTATGCGGGGCTCACTTATGCAAAAATTTGGCCGCTTAAACGATGTTCGCATAAGTGAACAAGGGTCCACTTTTGTAAAAATCGCACGGATTAAATCCAATTTCTCATTCTTTTTGGTTCAAAAGAAGACCAACCCTCGGAGAGCTTAGATTAAGCGAATTGGAGCAATTCTTGGGTGATTTCAACCATTCTAAGGTCATTTTCTTCCTGTACCTCTTTTCTACGCTTCTATGCCTTCAATTTCTTAATTTAATCTCATTTTCGACATCGATTTCCTTTAACGCTAAACTTGAAGGTATCATATTTTTGCCATTTGAGGTCTGAATTGAGTCCCGTTTGTGCCCATCTTTCAGGCAAGAGATCCTTGACCAATAAGAACAATATGATAGTTTTCTTTCTGTAATTTGGTTACATCGATTCATGGGATGTTTTAGGACCAATTTCAGGTGTGTTGTTTGAGCTAGTAATATAGGTATTGTTTGACTTGTATTGACTTGCTCGTTGTGTTCTTGATAGCTTGGCAGCAATCCAAGGTTCTCCGGAAGGGAAAAACACCAGAATCATAGCTCATGTTAGGTTTCGGCCTTGAGGCAGGTTAAAACTTCTTTTCTATACTTGGCTTAGTTAGATTGAATATATTTAGGTAGTAGCTCATGATTTAGGTTAAACCCTTAGGTTGATTGAGCTTTATTGAACCTTGGATAGTTGTGGCCATAAGTTGGTTGGTTTAAGTTAGTCTTTCATTGGAAAGGCCTTAGTTTTGGCAATCTTTGTGTGAGTAGTATCCTTAGACCTTGCTTGTAGGTGTCGTGAAACATAGGTTTGTGTGGCGTTTGATTTGTTTGTATAGGTTTCGATGATTGTGTTTTTTTCTTCGTGTTGTGCTTCTTTGTTTGTTGTTAATTAAACATTTGGGCCTAAGGTCGTGAGCTTGGATTAGCAATAGTCCCAGGTTAGTACTCTCATGGTGTGAAAACTTTCCCTCTAAGTGTATGCCATGAATTTATTTTGATTGTACTTCTGTGGAATATCTATTTGCTTGTGTTGTGGGATAGAAATGTCCTATTGGCAATGAATGAATGTATTTTTAATGATGTCGGAAGCCCTTGAGACTTGTATTGCACAAAAGTGGTGAAAAAACCCTTTTACTTTATTTACTGCACCTTCTAGACTCATATACTTTAATCAGCTCGAGGTACTATTATGTGTGCCCTAATAGCTTAGTTGGGCAACATTTTACTTTTGATTCACATTATAGATGAGCTCAAGGTATCATACTTGGAGACCCACTAATACAGATATTTGGGTTATAGGTAAGCTCGATATGCCATACCGAGTGGCCAATGGATGATCATATCCAGGTTATAGCTTGCGGATAAGCTTGAGGTATCATTTCAAACAGCTTGATGTTTCATCAAGGCTTATGATATGTACCTATTTTGGAGATTGATATTGTGGTTTTGTATGAATTATCGTTGGATGTGTTGGTTGTTAGGTTGGTGTGTATTCTTGTTGGTCGTGGATTCTATCTTACCTGTTCTCCTTTTTAGCTTATTTTGCCTTAGCTTTCCCTTGCTATGTAAGTTTATCATGTTTCTTATTTATATTTGATATTTCTCAGCTCGGTCGGACTATGATGCCTATTGGGTACCCTGTGTTTGTACTCATACTGCACTTCTGCATCTTTTCTAATGCAACTCCCAATTTGAGCCACCCTCAGTAGTGAGCGTTTGGATCTCCCATGGCCATCCCAGACTTGGATTGTGGTGAGCTTCTGGAATTAGAGACTTGTTGTTCTCCGGCTTTTGTACTAACTTTCATTTTATATTTCAGATAAGTCAGTTCTATGTATATATTTACCCCTTTCTCTTTATAGCATCTCTAATATAAGTGACACCAGATCTTGTGGTATATATATATTTATGTGTGTGTGTGTGTATGCATGTATGTATATGGCCTTTCTTTCTATGTATTTTTCGTGTCTTTTCCTCTTTAATACTTATGTTCTATATATTTTGTGTCTTACGCACGAGAGTGTTCTTGGGTTGTGCTTTTCCACTAGGTAGGTTTGTAGTTGACGCCATCATGGCCTGACTTCAGGTCATGACAGAGTGGTATCAGAGCTTTACGTTCACCGGTCTCACAAAAATAGGAACAAGTGTCTAGTAGGGTCTCACATATTGGTACGATGACGTCCGTATCAAATCATCGAGAGGCTATGGGACATTCTTAGGAATACTTCACCGTTTCTTGTTTTTTATCGTGGGTTAGTAGTTGTACCAATATCTAAAGTCCAATTGTTTCACTCTTTCTCATATGGTTAGGAAGAAATCGACTGCGGACAGGCGTGGACCTCCTGATGGAACCCTAGGAATAAGTAGAGTTAGAGGTCGACCCAGAGGCTAAGATAGGCACACCAGCTCCAGAGCTCGGGAGAGAGGTTCAACATGTTCACCATCTGCCAGGAGGTGTGGAGTGAGCCCAGCCTCTACCAGGATTTGTGGCCATGTCAATACTTTTAGATACTTTGTCCAGGATCCTCAACTTCATGGAGGGTATGTCTCAGATAGGTACTATGCTTAGCACTTCACTCGGACTGCACATTAGAGGTGAGGCTCAGACTTCAGCCCTGGTAGCGTCACAATGTGGTCAGGCTCCACAAGAACATCACACTGCTCCAACTCCTCGCACAACATCTTAGCCTATTCCTACTATTGCTCCACCCTTGGATCGTAGGCCAGCTATGATACCTGAGGGGCAAAAGATATTGGGGTGGTTAATCGGATTAGGTCCTCCCAGTTTAACTGGTGCTAGGGGCAAGGATGCCCATGAGTTCTTAGGTAGTTTCCAAGAGAGTTTACATAACCCCCAGTTGGTAGAGTCCCATGGGATTGATTACACTACTTACTAGCTAGATTGGCTGGCAAAGAAGTGGTGGAGTTCATATTTAGATTGCCAACCAGCCGAGTCACTATTGATGACATGGTCCAAGTTCTCTGATGGGTTCTTAGAGAAATATGTACCTGATACCCTGAAAGAATTATTGCAGGATGAGTTCTCAGATATGACTCAGGGATCACTTACATTTGTAGAGTATGAGGCACGGTTCCATGAGTTGGTGAGACATCCTTCTATGCTTATGCCGACATAGAAGAAAAGAATTCGCTAGTTTGTTAGAGCACTATCATTTCTATTCAGATTGGTGAAAGATTAAATGGCGGTATAGGGTTGTTCTTATTTGTAGATGGTTGATCATGCCCACACCATTGAGGGGATACGTCGTGAGGCCCAGTGGCGGACCCAGGATTTTCGTTCAGGGAGTTCGAAAAATAAAAGTATAAACGTGTATATCTAAGCCAACAAAACAAAATTTCAAGAAAGTAGTAGTATTTAGTTTTAGTGGCGGACTCTTGAATTTTTTTGGGTTTAAAACCACACTTTTAGCATGTTTTATAAATAAAAAACTATAAAAAAACGTGAAAACGGAACTGAAACTAAAAAAGAAAAAAATAAAACGCTAATGCAGGGATTTGAACCCTCAATGTGAGAGTTAATTTTCAAGGAACTTGCCACTGGGCTATCTCTTTCTCCTTGTCATTGAGGGGATTCAAAATATATATATCCACATAAATACAGAAAATCACCTTATATAGACAGTGTAATTTTTTGCCGAGGGGTTCGGGTGAACCCCCTGGAACCAACGTGGGTCCGCCTTGTTGAGGCCTATGGAGGTAGCGACAAGACGCCCCATCATCAGGGTAGTTAAAGTGATTCATAGTCTCGTGGTAGAGGATTTCAAGACCGAGGGTATTCAGAGTAGTATCAACCTAGTAGTTCGGTTCAGGTAGCTCTACAGATTAGAGATGGGGGCACGACATGTACTTGTGGTAAGACAATTCATATTTATTGGGGTTCACATTTGGGGTAGTCAGTCCGTTATGGAAAATCAAGTTCAACCGAGTTGTTTAAGAGGGGAATTTCTGGTAGAGGTTGCTCTGAGTATGGTGTGGTGGGTCACTTTGCTCGAGAGTGTACTACGATCAGCCAACATAGGAGGTTTGGTAAGTCATGTCCCCATGGCTAGCAAGATCAACATGTTTAGAAAGGTCATTAGGGCCAGGCCCTAGGGCTTTTATTCAGGGTACTTGGGGTGGTCGCTATTGTGTTAGAGGTGGTTCGCAGGAAGACAGATAATTCGATCGTGGTGGATGTGGTCATATGTATGCTTTTCCATGAAGACTAGAGGCATAACCTCAATTATTGTTATCATAGGTACTATCTCCATATCCCATCATCAAACTTATGCTTTATTTGATCTGAGGTCTACCTTTTCATATGTGTCTGCTTACTATGACATGTGGTGTAGTTTGTCTTGTGAGCTTATATATGTGGCTATGCGTGTAGCTACCCCCATAGGTGATTCTCTTGTAGTGGATCGATTCTAGTATTTTTCCTTTTGTATGATAAGGGGGTGATCTCTTTTCTAACGGTGCAGAGATTGGTACAGAAGGGGTGCTTTTACCTTGCTTCTGTTCGTGAAACTAGTGCTGACACTTCTTCTCATGAGTCTGTTATTATGGTTAAAGAGTTTGCTGATGTATATCTAATCAATCTACTTGTCTTTTTCCTGACCGTGAAATTGATTTTGGGATTGATGTTGAGTCTGGTATATAGTGAGTTTCTATTTTTCCTTATCAAATGGTTCCAAATGATTTGAGGGATCTTATGGAGCAGCTCCATGACCTTTTATGAAAGGGGTTAATCAGACAAATATTATATCCTTGGGGTGCTCCTTTCGTGTTCCTGAAAAAGAATAGTGGCACCTTGCGTATGTGCATTTGACTACATAAAGCTGAACAAGGTGACAATCAAGAACAAGTATCTCATGTTGTGTATGAATGAGTTATTCAACCAACTTTAGGGTGCAACGGTTTTCTCTAAGATTGACTTGAGAGCGGGCTACCAACAACTTAGGATTAGGGAAGCGAAAATCCCTAAAACCTCCTTTAGGACTCGGTTTAGCCATTATGAGTTCTTAGTCTTGCCTTTTGGGTTTTCGAATGCTCAAAAACATTTATGGAGTTGATGAAGCATATGTTCATGCCTTATTTGGACTCATTTGTTATAGTTTTCATCGATGACATCTTGGACGACTCTAGGAATAGGGAGTAGTATGTAGAGCAATTTTAGGATTGTACTTCAGAACTTGAGAGACCCTGGGTCGTATGCAAAAATTCAGTAAATATGAGTTTTGGCTTGAGTCGATGGCATTCTTGGGGCACGTAGTGCCCAAGAATTGCATTATAATGAATACGACAAAGGTTGAGACATTTTGTGATTGGGCCAGGCCTACTTCTCCGACTAAGGTTCATTGTTTCGTCGGGTTTGTAGGCTATGACACGTGGTTTGTGGAGGTTTTTTCTTCTATTGCAGCACCCTTAACTAGATTGACCGAGAAGGATGTTCCCCTCCAGTGGTCCAATGAGTCTGAGGCGAGCTTTCTGAAGCTCAACCTCTTGTTCACTTCAGTTGCCCTATTAGTTCATCGTGCTTCTTATTTATATTTGTTATTTTTGACCTGGTCGGCCTATGATGCCTACTGGGTAATCCATGTATGGTACTCATACTACACTTTTGCATCTTTTCTGATGCAGTGCCCAGTTTGAGCCATCTTCAGTAGTGAGCATTTCGATCTCCCGTGGTCATCCTAGACTTGGATTGTGGGAAGCTCTGAGCATTCAAAGACTTGTTGATGTCCTCCTTTTATACTGACTTTTATTTTGTTTTTCTGATTAGATAGGTCTCTGTATACATTTATGACTCTCTATTTGTAGCAGCTTCAGTATAGGTGACACATGGTCCCGGGCATTAGCATTTTGTGTTAGATCGTCTGGATTGTGGGGAGCTCTGAGCATTCAGAGACTTGTTGATGTCCTCCTTTTGTACTGACTTTCATTTTGTTTTTCTGATTAGGCAGGTCTCTGTATATATTTCTGACTCTCTGTTTGTAGGAGCTTCAGTATAGGTGACACATGGTTCCGGGCATTGGCATCTTGTGTTAGATTGTCTTTTGGTCTTTTTTTTGTCCTCATTTGTATATTTTGTATCGTATAACATATATATATATATATATATATATATATATAGTCCTTCTTTCTATATATTATTCCTATCTTTTCCGCGTAATTATTCATGTTCTATATATATTTTTTGTCTTATGCATCAGAGTGTTCTTGGGTTTGGCTTGTCCACTTGGTGGGTTGTGGTGGACATCATCATGGCCCGGTTTCCGGTTGTGACAATTTTCCTTTTTAATTAGTAAGTGTTAAACAATTCACATTTCAAATTTTGTATTGGTTTGTATTATATTTATTTAGTAACAAACAACTCTCTCTAAATTATTTGTAATCTAATTTATTTATACAAATATACTAGTACAGATATAAAACATAAAATCAAGAAAATAAACAAAATAATCAAATTGATTTGAGGGATATTTTTGTCTTTACATTGACTTATCCAATGGTATTAAATTCTATTTATTACTAATACCTCCAAATGGAAAGTATTAGTAATGCATCCTATAATACCATATACGGTATAACTAATCCATGAATTTGTTATAGATAGACTCCAATTCGTACGAAACATAGTACTAAATAATCGCATACCAAATGACCGCTAAATTACAATCATAGGGCATAAACACATAAATCACATGGAGGTCATTACTGCATCAACTACAAAATGACTTTCATCCGAGAAGGTTAGAGTGAATAAGTACCTGAAGGCTCAAACAAGCCAGGAAACTACTCCCACATATCATGCTCGGCCTCCCACCGAGGCTCCTCAACTAGATGATGCCTCCAATAGACCTTAACCACAATAGTGGTTCTCAGACGCAACCATTAAACATCTATGGATGGAGTGGATACTAGCTCCTTCACGAAGGTCGAATGGTCCTCAATTTCTACTGCATTATACTGAAGCACATGGGACTCATCATGAACATATCGCTACAACATCGAAACATGAAAGACTTAATGGATATAAAAAATACTGGTGGTAGAGAGATCTCATATGCAACCTCACAAACTCTCCAAAAGATCTCAGAAGGCCCAATATACATGGGGTTAAGGTTTCCCTTCCTCTTAGATGTCATCTCACCCTTCATGAGCAACACACAGAGGAATAATCTAGCTAACACTGCTAACCTCAAAAGCCACCACCTATGTTAAACATAACTCTTCTTCCTACTTTGAGCTGTCCAAAGATTCTCCTGAATCACCCTCCCCTAGTCCAAAACCTCTTAACTCAAGTCTATAACACACTGTCTAGGCTTTGTAGACTCAACCTGACCAACTAGAGAGAGACAACGCTTATCATATAAAGCCACAAATTGGACCAACTGAAAGCTACAATAGTAGTTGTTGTTATATATAAAGTGTGTGACTGGTAAGAATTGGTCCCATTGACAATTAAACTCAAACATACAAGCCTTCTACATATCCTTAAGAACTTTGATAGTGCACTCTAAGTGACCATTATTTTGTTTGTGGAAAAATATGTTAGTGTCAACGTGAGTGCCCAACTCCTCCCAAAATGTCCTCCAAAAGCTAGAACTGAACTAAGCACCCATGTTTGCTATAATAAAGATGAGCTCACCAAGGAGACAAACCACCTCCAAAATGTAGATACAGGCTAACCTCTTAACCCCAAATGTAGACTGAGTAGAAAAAAGGTATGATGACTTGGTCAATCAAATAAAGATGAGCCAAATGATGTCAACACCCCTAGAATTCATAGGCAAATCTACCAAAAAGTTAATAGTGACGCGATCCAACTTCAACTCGGGAATGCCTAATCTTTGAAACTCACCACTAGGTCTCAAGTTCTTGGACATCACCTGCTGACAACTTAGGAAACACACACATAGTCTGGAATATCCCTCCTCTAGCCACCCACTAGTAATGATGCCTGAAGTCAAAAATACATCTTCGCAGTGCCCAGATGGATACAATATCTAAAATCACGGCCTTCACGAAGTATCAACTGGATCAAACCCCCAACCCTCAAAACACAAACACTGCTTGAAAATATAAAAACTCTATAAAAATATAAAGTAGCCTATTCGGCATCACTTCCTAACACCCGATCTGTAATTTCTACCAAGGCGTCATCCCCAAACTAAGGGCTACATATGAGATCAAGAAAAGAAGACTGAACTCCCACATAGGCTAGAATATACCTAGAATCTGAAATATTAAGCTAAATCATTTGGTTAGCTAAGGACTGAATGTCCCAAGCTAAAGGTCACTCTATGGTAGAAAGGAAGGCTATACTACCTATACTAATTGTCTTCTTGATTTAGGCATCCATAAACACATTTTGCATGCCCGAATGATAGAGAATAGAGAGGTTAAAGTCCCTCCGAGGCTCAATCAGGTGATGCTGCCTCAAATTAGGGTCACTTTTGCTAATGATGTACGGAAGGCTTCTCAATCAGTGTAGATCTCCCAACAAAATCCATACAGGTAATGCCTTAATATTTAAAATGCAAAAACTACCACTGCTAACTCCAAGTCATGAGTTGAGTAGTTGCACTCATGTAGCCTATGCTACCTTGATACATACCCAATAAGTTGGCATGGTGCATCAGTACACAACCCAAACAAATATCGGATGCATCACAATGGACCGTGAAACCCTCTTCCTCGACTAGAAGAGTCAATATAAGAGAAGTGGTTAACAACTCCTTGAGCTTCATAAAGCTTAAATCACACTCATCAGACCACTCAAAGGGAACATCAAGGCGAATCAACCAGTTCAAAGGTGGTGCAATAGTGGAAAAGCCCTCTAGAAACTGTATGTAGTAGCATGTCAATCATACAAAGCTCCAAACCTTCGTAACTTAAGTGGGCCTATCCCAATCATGAATAGGCTAAATCTTTACTAGATCTATTATGATTCCATCTTTAGACACAACATGCCCCAAAAATGCTACAGATTCAAAAAGAACTCATACTTTTAAAACCTGGCATAAAGTCACTAACCTTTAAAAGTCTAGAGCACAATCCTCGGATATTGTTAATGATCATTCATGTTCAGTCAGTATACCACAATGTCATCCATAAACACAATGATGAACATATCATGATACAGTTTGAACACATACATCATCAAGTCCATAAAAGCAGCAGGGATATTAGTCAGCCCAATGGACATCACTAGAAGTGGTCATAAGGATGTCGGATGCCCAAATCAATAGATAATGTTAATCAGACCTCAAATCAATCTTTGAAAACAATGCAACACCTTGAAGTGTGTCAAATAGATCATCAATCCTAAGAATTTTCCTTGTTCATTCGAGTACTATAGGTTGTTCATTAAAGACTTCCAAAGATTGTTATTCCATTGCGCAAGTTTCTTGAAAAATAAAGCACATTTATTTTTATAATGCATGTTTGTAAGCTTTAAAGATTTTGAAGGAGAAACTCATGTAGACCCTCATCATAATACAACCCAATTGGAATCTCCCTTTTAAAATGAAGTGCGACGCTAGTGGCTTGGCACTTCAAGGTGTTCTTCGGAAATACAAAAATAAGTTTTTTGATTATATTTATTATGCTAGAGAAACATTGAATTGTGCTCAAAAGAAATATACCGTGACTGAGAAGGAGTTGTCGGATCTTGTGTTTGAGAAGTTTAGAGCCTACTTAGATGGTATAAAAGTTATCGTGCATATTGATCATGCGACTCTAAGTTACTTAATGGCAAAGAAAGAGGCAAAACTAAGACTGATCTTTGAAGTGAATGCTAAAAAGGGGTATGAAAACCAAGTGGTTTACTACTTATCAAGGCTTGAAGGGGATGCTAGAGTGAATGAAGACAAGGATATTGATGATGTTTTCCTAATGAATCGATAAAGTTAATTTTTACACCTTCAGTTCCTTAATATGCTGATTTTGCAAATTTTATTGTCTGTGTAATGTTACCTGATGATTCGAGTGGCCATCAAAAGAAAAAAAATCTTATTTGATGTGCAAAAGTATTTATGCGATGAACCATTCCTCTTTAGGGAGTATGCTGATAATATAATTCGATGTTGTGTGCTAGAAGTGGAGGGACAAGAAATATTAGAAGCATATAAAGCTTCACCTGCAGGTGGACATCATGGAGGCATTCGTACATGCTCTAAGGTGTTACAATATGGTTATTATTGTCTTATAATGTTAAGGGATGCTCATACCATTTGAAAATATTATGTTCAAAGTTAAATTCAAGGGAGCGTCTCTAATAGAAATGAACTACCACTGTAAAAAAAAACTTGAAATTGAGTATTTGATATGTGGGGATTTATTTCATTGGTCCTTTTCTTAGTTCATTCAGGAATAAATACATTCTTGTGGATCTTTACTATGTGTCTAAATTAGGGAGGCAATAGCATTACCAAATAAAGAACGAAGAAGTGTCACAAAGATTCTCAAGAGGAATATTTTCACAAGGTTTGGTACCTCTGTCACGACCCAAAGTACACCCTCGATGTGAGATGGAGTATACGACCTTGAGTGGCCCTACACAAGCCACTTAGAATACCTAAACAAGATAATAGAATCTAACGAGTTTAAAAGACAGTTTATATCATCAAAAAGAGTTTTGTCAAAACTAAGTAGAAGTCTACATAGTCTCAAAAGAAATCTATTACATCAAGAGTGATCGGGACATAACCCGTACATCACAATCTTTAAAAATATAAAGACAATAAGCAATAAAGTTTTGGTTCCAAGAACATGAGGAGTCACCAATCTTCGGTATCTACTAAGTGATCCCAAGCCACGAAGATGTGGAATAGGAGCGTCGGACCCTAATTAGTGAAACAATGTGCAAGAGTATGCGTTAGTACAAAAATGTACCAAGTATGATAAAAATGTATAAAATTTATGAAATTATACTAAAAACACTTTTCATGATACACATATTCCAAGTCAAAACATAAGATAAGAGGGTTAGAAACATAAATCGTAATCATGGTCAATGCAAGTAAAATCATATGTGAACATATGAGAAATACTTATTAAAGTAACATTAGTTTATTATTATTGTGGGAAGTAGCCTCAACCGACAGAGAGACCATGTGAAAATAACATAGAATTCGGTGTACTCCTCTCACATGGAAAAAGTGAGTGTCTTACTTGCCATGGTAGAACTATGAACATCTAGCTTACGTGGATCAACTAGTTAATGTCTATGTTAAGACTATCACCATATGGGGGGCACATAGATATGGGATACAAATATTTCTACTTGAAACCCAAGCTGTATCTATGGATGAGCTTCCATCGCAATATCCTCTCAGTGCTAAGCATAAATCCCAAAGAATAGTTATTAATCTTAACTTCTATTATGTTTATAAGAAATGGGTAGTCACCGCTTGTCTAATCATTGGATAGCTCCTTAGACCATGCATGAGAAAACCTTTCACCATCAATTATCTTTTCATAATAGCTTTAAGGCCCATACACATTCACTTTATGCTAGAAATACCCTACTACTAATGGAAATAATTTTGAAAGCGTGATCTATTTTCACGACATGAGCCTACACCTGAACTTGGCCGGCACTCAAGAAACATTGTTGATCCCTAAGTGAACCCTCATATTAGCTGACTACAAGTGGAAGACTAACTTGAGCATACATAAGCCTCAAATTGAAAGAAACATTTAAAAATAGTTTATTGAATCTCAAAACTGAATTGAATATATTGAGTATGAAACATAAGTTTTAAATAAAGTATCTGAAACTGAAAGACTCTCCAAAACTATCTATCTATGAAGCCTATACTATTAAGAAAGGATGTCGGGACAAGATCCACAACACCTTAATACTACTAACTAAAAATTAACTGTGAAGCCCTGTGGAATACAAGGAGGATCACCAACGCTAACTGGAGTGCAGAGTGATATGAACGAAGCGCTTGTTGATAATCATGAACACCTATATCTGCATCATAAAAGGATGCTGGTTGAATGTCATCATACATGGACTGTACGAGTATGTAATATGGTTGAGTAAACAAATAACTAAACTGAATGACTGAAAGTAACTCAACTGAATCAATACATGAACATGAAGTGAAATCCTTTTAAGATTAACAATAAAATAAACAATGAACGGAACATGAAAATAATATACTTTACTTGTGGGGTTTTTTCTCTATCCGACAACCATTACTATGAGCCTAGCAATAATACAACGTCCCGCCCCATGTTGCAAGGGCCCATCTTATACCTTGCCGGGAGGTATAAGATGATATCGTTACTATGGATTAATCTAATTGTCCTTCTTTGAGGCAGTGATGAGTCGCATAAAGAATCAATGCTATCATATCATACGCTGGCTACGTAGTTCCATGGGACTTCCGAATCATAAAAGACTCTAACCCAACTCGGTGCTTGATACTACTCCCAAAATAATTAATTTTAAGTTTGTGCTCAATTCACCAATTACAAAGAATGGGCTTCTTACGTTACTTGAAATACTTTTCAAAACATGAGACATGTTTACCTTCTTGAAAACATGCACTTATGAACTTATCTTTCAAGTCCAATAATTAACGTAGGTACATATGTATATGTATATATATGAATAAAATAACTTTAGAAACTTTTAAGTCTTTATGAAATAGAACCTTTAAACTTTTTCTCAAAACTCATCTTTTCTTCCTCAAAAACTTAGTTTAAAATTCAAGTGTTGACTTTGAAAAACTTCTTAAGATTTATAACTCAAAATAGTGTTCATGATTAATTATAGACATGAATATATCAACTCAAGGATCTCAATAACAATATAAAATTCAATACTAAGGAATAGAATTTCGAAAGAATTAGGAATTCAAGAACTCAAAATCAACTTAGCTTAAGAAGACTCAAATCTAGGGAAAGAATCCTAAATTACTCTTTTATTTATCTGAAAGTAGATGTAGGGCGTGAGGACGAACTAGTCCAACACTATAATAACCTTACATACCTGGAAGAACAAGATTCTTGAAGAATCTCGAAGAATCTTGAAGAAGAAGTTGATTAGAAGCATTGAAACCCTAGGTTGAAGGTAAATGATCAAGAAAACCTTTTCTGAGATTCTTGAATTAGTTTCTTGAAATCTTTATAGCCAAGAATTATGATTTTAATTAGTGATTCATAATTCTATGGAGGAATTTGAGTCTAAAAGAATGTAATTCTTGGAGAATGACTTACCATGAAGAAGAATCTTGAAAAAAATTGAAAGAATATTGAATGGAGTCTTCTACTTTGATTTTTCCTTAGGGTTTTTCCCTAATGTTTGAGAGAGAAGATAATGATGGATTAAAAGATGAAAATATTATTGTTTTGATCCTTTTATTAGTCAAGAAATTCGTTCAGAGTTTTTTTGGAGGTAAAACGACAAAAAGGACCCTTTTTAATGTGTTCTTGTCGGCTAATTCGTCATTGCACTGTATCAGTTACTGAAATGTTCATAACTTTTTACTCAGAAATGGGATTGACGGGAAATTGGTGCCGTTGAAAAGTAGATTCAAATACCTTTAATTTGATAGGTTATGTATCATTTAACTCTTTTTATTCTAATAGATATGGTCGTTTGAAGTTGACACAAGTAGAATCTTACATCAAAACATAAAAGAACTTCAGAATGACTTGAATGAACTCTCTTCTAAAACCCTAAGAGTATTTGGAATTATGAAAACTGACCCAAATATTTTTGTCAACAAAATATTACCAAAATTCGTTTTAAGATGATTGGGTAAGGAAAAGACCAAAATACCCTTCATATTTTTGGGTAACTTTCCTTATTTGGACAGCCCAACTTCAAATGGGTATATCTCCCTCATAGGAGATCAAAAATGAGCAAACACGGTGGCGTTTGAAAAAGGATTCCAAGAGCTTTAATTTGATAGAATATGGGTCTCGTAACTCATCATGTGCTAAAAGTTATGGTCATTTGAAATTGACCCAAAACTTAAAAGAACCTAGGAATAAACTTGAAGGAATTCTCTTTAGTTCTTTTTGGAACTCAAGGTGCTACATCTAGCGTCCTTAACACTTACAAAAATTTAAATTTCTCGGTAAAATCTTACTCTCAAAGAAGAATGGTTTGAGTCTTAGCTAAAATTTATTCTAGGGAGTTACATTATCTCTCCCTTGGGATCATTCATCCTTGAATGATGGCTGTACTAGGTATGGAACGGGGTAACTCTCACTATCTCCTTTGACTCATGAAATTGCCTACTAACACAGGCTGGAATGATTCACACCAAGAGTTGGGACTTTTCTATAGCACCTAAATCAAGAACGATGATATTGTGACATAGTCACACTCTTTGAGAAGTTACCTTATCTGAAACAAAGGAAATCTGGGCATGAAGTAAGAATAAGAATACCATGCTTGGGTTACTATGACTGTTAAATATTAAGCTTAGCAACACTCCTTAACTATGCTCTTCTTTCCTTATACCATACCTCATTGGCTGCAACTCATAGTTCCCTTACGGGTACATGACTTCTCTTATCAAGGCCTGAGTCTAACGAAGCGCTCTTACTATATTCACGCTTAACCCAAATCCTAAGGTTCATGTTCTATACCTCTCTATGGGGAGTTTCAACCTAAGAACATTACACTTTACCACCTCATTTAATCAAAATTGGGGTCATATCAAGAACTACCTCATGTTTAACAACACCACATTCAAGCTTAGTATTCTAACAAATCCATGGGCTCTTACTAACCAACTCCCTAAGAAGTTCTCATTCTCTCATCAACCCTGCCATACCAACTCGGATTTCCCGCATTACTACTCGGCACCAACTAGGGCTCTCGTTTAACTATTTCTCATAATAAAACCTACTTATCCTCCTCTTCCTCCTCATTTAAAACCATAGATGGAATTATCAAACCATCATTATCACGATGAGAACATTAATCTTATCCTTCTAACATTACTCCACCACTAAAAGAACTTTTGAAAAGATACCTTCCATACTCATTTGAGCTCATTATTATCTTATTCTCAACACTTGCCTTAATTTAAAATCTTATCATCTCCCCCTTAGGTCTAAATCTGACACTTGAAAGCTATGGACCTATTCCATCACCTCTACATCCCCTTTTATAAACTTAAGTACTATTTACCCACTTATTATACCTCATTACTTAATCAGTTCTATAACCTTATGAACATCATGACCCTCTCAAACAAATCATAAGCCTTTCTTAGATCTATCACTTCATGAATATTATGTTCTCTTATTCAATACATCAGGTTAGTGTCCTCTAACATGATGTCACATCGACATCAACTCTATTTTGGTTAAAATATACTCTATCTCATCATGACTAGTAACTATTCCTCTTCCTTCTATTGAGATCTCTCTTTAAAATTATTATTCCTTATTCCACTCATAATGGAACTCATCACTTATAACTGACTGGGTGCATGATTGCAATAACATAATATGCCTCATCACTTTCTCCTTTCCTTTGATTACTCAACCTCTGCATACTTTCCTCTAACCCTGGGCACTTTCACTACTACTGCTCATAATTTCGTAACCCATGCGACCTTTTTGGATGAGAATACTACCAAAGCTCTAAACATCCTTTCTTATAAGGATCTCATCTAAAACAAGCTTAGAGATGAGAGTATAACCCACTTTTAGCTTGAACGCACGATTCATATGAACATGAGCGCATTCCTTTGAAACTCAACACTTAACTCAGTCATGGGCTTCTATCAAGCCCCTCTGGAGTCTCATGACTTCCTTAAGATTTTTCTAAGAGTAACTCATTGATAAGAACTAACTTTGCTTTTCAACCAAGTCTAATATGAAGGGTAGGCAAATGGATATGAGAATGCACGAGTTAGAATAAGTCTCTATGACATAACTCTATTGCATTATTTAGAATATAATAGAAGCAAAACTTTTCTAAAATGTCTATAGTCCCTTATTTATAGAAGTGGGGCCCTCACAACCATAAATAAGATCCTACTGAAACGGCTTAATAGACACCATAGGACACTTGAACTCCATGCTCTGATACAAAATTTGTCACGACCGAGCTTACACCCTAGATGTGGCCGGCACTTAAGAACCATTGTTGGTCCCCAAGCGAATTATCATCCAGGCTGACTACAAGTGGAAGACTAACTTGAGCATACATAAGCATCAAATTGAAAGAAACATTTAAAAACAGTTTATTGAATCTCAAAACTGAATTGAATATACTGAGTACGAAATATAAGTTTTAAATAAAATATCTGAAACTAAAAGACTCTCCAAAACTGTCTATCTATGAAGCCTCTACTATTAAGAAAGGATGTTGGGACAAGACCCACGACACCTAAAAACTACTAACTGGAAATTAACTGTGAAGTCCTTTGGAATACAAGGAGGCTCACCAAAGCTAATTCTAGTGTAGAGTGATCTTAACGAAGCTACTGTTGATAATCATGAACATCTATATCTACATCATAAAAGTATGTAGGTCAAATGACATCAGTACATGGAATGTACGAGTCTGTAATATGACTTAGTAAACTCTCACGCCTCAAATCCCATTGAGACAGACAGACACCCGATGCCCTAAAGGACCAAGAGAACCAACATCTAACCTGTGCTTACTATACATATAACTATGATAATCTTGTGACAAGTTCACATAGGATGCAGCGATACGAACCAACATAAGTAGACCCAAAACTTATATAAAAGACTTGGCTATTGAGGGCAAAACTTGTTAAGACGCAACTGAACCATATACAAAAGTGTACAAAGCCTCTAAAAGATAGAAAACCTTAGAGTAGGTCGGGACATACCCCTCCTTACCCTAAACTACAATACAATACCAAACTAAATCTACCAAGGACTCAGTAAAGCTCCAAATCAACCTGGAGCTCACCAAAAGTAGTTGAGTGTCGTGTGCTCCTATGGAGCAGGTCTACTAGCTAAAGTACCTAAGCCTGTAGCATGAAATGCAGCGTCCCCCTCAAGGGACGTCAGTAAGAAAAATGTACTGAATATGTAAGGCAATAACATATATAAAATAAGAGTTCGAATGAAACCAATTATCAATATATGTGTGAATAAATCAGAACAGAAGACCACCTTTGTTAAGTCTTGTGGGATCATGTATGTTACATTCTTGTTTTTACCTTTCTATGTGTGATGATCTTTATAAGGCATGTGATATAAATGACCAGCTGATCAGTGGTAAAAGTGAATTACCCATGCCAGGCATTTCAACCTCTGGGATTCGGTCCTCATAATTACACAAATTGGGATCAGCCTATGCTAGGTTTTCGCCCCTGAGCTGCCACCCTTCTATAACAACTGGGATCGGCCCATGCTAGGCTTTCTCCCCTAAGCTGCCACCCTTATATACCCATTGGGATCGACCCATGCTAGGCATTTACTCCTGGGCTGCCACCCATAATTATACCGATTTTTTCACTTAGATTCTTTAATCTTTGAGATTGTTGTTTTGGTGGTGATAATAATTTTTGAGATTTGGAAATACGGACCAGCAGTAGAAGACATGTAAATAATACTTCAAGGCAGTTACAATGACATAAGGGGCTATGTAACATTAATGTATTACTTGTTAGCTTAAATGGCACAATTGTCTTCAACTGACTAAGAAGAGGATTCACCAAACTTGCTTTTACAAATACCATTTCTATATCAACACATAAGAGGATAATTACACAAGTATAGAGTACTGAACATATAATGAAGTAATTCTATACACTAGGGAGAGGGGGAAATATTGTTAGCTATTTGGAGATCGTACGCTGCCACTAAGTTTCCTTTACTAGGAATAAAAATTAGGAAATTCACTTATTGATATTAATCGCAAGTATCAAATTTCATGCCGAAGAATATTGAATCGAATAGCCTTACATACCTTATCCTCTGACCAATACAACTATCATGATTCAGTCTCCCCTTTTATGTTTTAATCTACAATATAAGTCATGATAAACTAAAATTAGGAGCTATCACACCGTGAGCCCCGTAAAACAGTAGCTAACATTGACGGATAATGAGCCCATATAGCCCTTAAAATAATGTGTATCACCACATCCTCCTTCTCTACCCAATACATACATTATATATCCTTTTCCAAAATTACCCAAGATGCATCAACAACAATACATATAAAACATCCTCAAATATTCTTTATCATACAACCAATTATTGAACTCACCACCCCCTTAATTTCTTTTATGACAGCATACCCATAATTCCTCACTCAAACTCATACATAAGGAGGAAGAAAATGGAGCAGTCACCTTACCTCAATTTCTGTAACTTTTCCTTATAACTTGAATTCCTCTAGAACTTCAACTTCCCTTTACACTTAAACCAAAGAAGAAGAGAAAAATATCTTAATAATTAAGGAAAGTGAGCAGTAGTTTGTGGGAACTTCTGCCTTCTACTTATAATTGAGCGTGACTATTCTAGTCTTCCATGGGAGAATTAAGCTAAATCCATAAGTGTTTCTCTTACCTTGGTTTGCAGATATGAGGGTTTCTTCAAGAACACTAGATGGAACTTTAATGTTGTTGTTTTAATCCTTAAGAGAAAAGAGAGAGAGAGAGAGAGCTGGAGTTAATTCTTAATATTGTGTGTTAAAAATGAGTGAGAATAGCAGCAAATATATCTTATATTGAGCTTTCTCCACCTTTAATAATATCCTCTAGAACCTCCATTTTTGGTCCATTTCCAACCACTAATTGGTCAAGTAGGTGATGCACCTGCTTATGTACATCAAGCAACTCAAAAGGTCAAACTAGGTGATACACCTACTTGCTTTAACTTGGGCTTAAATATATTGGGCCTTGTCAGATTTAGCTGCTGGGCTTTAATTTCATTTTCATTTTATTTAACTTAGTTTGGGCCTCAAGTGAGTCCATTAGCATAGGCCTAAATCTGATCCCTAAACCTTGGCCTTTTTAACTAGATCCATATAGCTCAAGTAGGTGATGCACCTACTTTGTCGTTTGGACTAGTCAATTAGTCAAAGTAGGTGATGAACCTACTTGTCACCTACTAGCTTTGTTAAGTCAAGCAAGCAACTCCCTTATTTTATTCCATTTTCTAAATATTAATCTCTTTTTCTTTAACTTAGCATTTAACTCTCAATTTTAAGTTCAATTACCACCTTACCGTCTTGAGTTCAAATATTTATGTTGGAGTTATAACTTACAGTACACATGCTGAAGCGTTCAAGGCATCACATCACCTTATAAGATAGTTTAAACCAACACTAATCATTTAAGAAACATGGTCCCTCACCTATACTATAAGGCTATATCAAGTATCACAAGAATAGAACAAACATATGCATAATATGGGATGTTACATCCTTCCCCCCTTTAAACATTCATCCTCGAATGTTAGCATGGTTATCCAGCCCAAACAAGTTCAAGCCTAAGTTAGTATTACTATTAATCACATAATACATATAGACTTATACTTACTTGTCAATGCCTCAACTACGCATTTTCATGCTTCTCTTCGATCTGAAAGAGATGAGGATACTTCAATTTCATTGTTTTTTTCGCTTTCCATGTAACTTCTTCTATTTGTTGGTTCCTCCATAATACTTTTATAGAAGCTACCTCTTTTTTCCTTAACCTCTTAACTTGTCGATCCAGAATAGCATTGGGTACTTCTTCATAAATGAGATCTCCCATAACTTGTACATCTTCAGTAGGAGTAATATGAGATGGGTCACCTATACACTTCCGAAGCATTGACACGTGAAACACCAGATGAACGGTTGAAAGCTCTTGAGGTAGCTCTAACTCATACGCCACTTGGCTAATTATTCGGATAATCTTATATGGCCCTATATAGTGTGGACTCAACTTTCCCTTTTTACCAAACCTCATTACCCCTTTCATTGGTGACACCTTCAAGAACGCCCAATCCCTTATAGAAAATTCTAGTCCTCTCTTTCTAACATCCGCATATGATTTATGTTGACTTTGAGCTATTTCTAGCCGCTGCTGTACCACTTTGACTTTTTCCATAATTTGATGAACAAGATCTGGCCCAAATAAGGCAGTTTCACCTGTTTCAAACCAGCCAATTGGGTATCTACATTTTCTACCATATAAAGCTTCATAAGGTGCCATTTTAATACTTGAATGGTAGCTATTGTTGTATGCAAACTCGATCAATGGTAAATGATCATCCCAACTACCTTTGAAGTCTAATATACAAGCTCGCAACATATCCTCAAGTGTTTGAATTGTACGCTCTGCCTGACCATCTGTTTGAGGGTGAAATGTTGTACTTAAATTCACTTGTGTTCCCAAACTCTTCTGAAATGACTTCCAAAAATTTGCAGTGAATTGAGCTCCCATATCCGATATAATATAGATTGGAAGTCCATGTAGCCGAACTATCTCTTTAATATACAACCTTGCTTACTCTTCAACTGTATAAGTAGTCTACACAGGCAAGAAGTGTGCTGATTTGGTGAGTCTGTGAACTATTACCCATATGGAATCAAACTTTCGAAATGAGCGAGGCAAACCAGTGACAAAATCCATGTTTATCATGTCCCACTTCCAAATTGTAAGTTCTATACGCTACATATAACCTCCGGGCTTTTGGTGCGTCACTTTTACTTGTTGACAATTTGGATATTGAGCCACAAATTCCGCAATGTTCTTCTTCATGTTCCCCCACCAATACATTTCTTTCAAATCATGATGCATTTTAGTTGACCCTGTATGGACAGAATATCTTGAATGATGTGCTTCCATCATAATCCTCTTTCTTAATTCATCTACATTGGGTACACACAATCTGTTTTGACATCAAAGTACTCCTTCTTGCGTAAGCTCAAATGCCTTTGTCATACCCTGTTGTACATTCTCCTTAAGCTGTAATAGAATAGGATAAGTGTACTACTTCTCTTTCACTACCACTACTAATGAGGATTCTACTGCATTTCACAGAATAACCCCTTCGTCTGGAGATTCAAGAAAGTGAACCCCCAAGCTAGCTAGTTGACGTGGATACTTAGTTATCCCTTGTCTTTCCATAGACTGTCCATAAGTGCTTGCCATTTTTTATGACTTAAGGCATCAGCTACTACATTTGCTTTCTAGGGATGATACAAGATATCAATGTCATAATCTTTTAATAGTTCCATTCATCTTCGCTACCTCAGATTTAGGTCCATTTGCTTAAAGATATGTTGTAAACTTTTGTGATCAGTGTATATGTCAACATGAACTCCATACAAGTAGTGGCGCCATATCTTCAAAGCCAATACAACTGCTGCTAGCTCTAGATAATGAGTTGGATAATTTTTCTCATGTGGTCGCAGCTGCCTTGAGCCATAAGCTATTACTTTACCATGCTTCATCATTACACATCCTAGGCCCAATCTCGAAGGATCACAATACACTACCTACCCTTATGTTCCTTCTAGAAGTACCAATACATGTGTAGAAGTTAATTTATTCTTCAGCTCTTGGAAGATTCTTTCATATGCATCACTCCATTGAAACTTGGTTTCTTTGTATGTTAGATTTGTTAAGGGTGCATCAATGGAAGAGAATCCTTCAACGAACCTTCTGTAATAACCTGCCAATCCAAGAAAACTACGGATCACCGTAGGCGTTGTAGGTCTTGGCCAGTTTTTCACGGCTTCTATCTTTTGAGTATCAACATTTATTCCTTCGTCAGATACAATCTGACCTAAGAATGCCACAGATTTCAACCAAAATTCACATTTAGAGAACTTCGCATACAACTTACAATCATGAAGAATTTGTAAAACCTACCGCAAGTGATTAACATGGTCATCTTCCGATCTTGAATACACCAAAATGTCATCTATGAATACTATCACAAATACATATTGAAATTGCTTGAACACCCTATTCATTAAATCCATAAAAGCTGTTGGAGCATTTGTTAGCCCGAATGACATGACTAAAAACTCAAAATGACCATACCGTGTTCGGAAAGCTGTCTTGAGAATATCTTTGTCCTTGACCCTTACTTGGGGATAACCCGACCTCAAGTCGATCTTTGAAAAAAAGGCACCTTGTAACTGATCAAACAAATCATCAATTCTAGGGATAGGATATTTGTTCTTAATCGTTACCTTATTCAACTACCAGTAGTCAATACACATTCTTAACGAGCCATCTTTCTTACGTACAAACAAAACTGGTGCCCCCTATGGGGACATACTAGGCCTTATGAATCCTTTTTCTAATAAGTCTTTTAATTGCTCCTTCAACTCTCGTAATTCTGTCGAGGCCATTCTATATGGAGGGATGGAGATAGGTTGAGTATCTGGAATCACATCAATACCAAACTCTACTTTTTGTTCTGAGGGAAAACTCGGAAGATCTTCAGGATTACATCGGGAAATTCATTTACCACCGGAATGGATTGAAGAGTTGGTGGCTCTGCATCTATATTTTCTCTCTGACCAGATGACATATGTATCCTTTGGACATCATCTTCTTTTCCTTAAGATAAGAAATAAATTTACCTCTTGGTGCCTCAATATTACCTTACCATTCGAGGACTGCCTCTTTTGGAAACTGGAAATGCACTATCTTAGTTCGGCAATTTGTCGTGGCATAACAATAAGCTAACCAATCCATACCCATTATAACATCAAAATCTACCATTTCTAGCTCTACAAGATCAACCAATGAATCATGATCACAAACCGTTACAATGCAATTATGATAAACCTTTCTAGCTATAATAGACTCACCAATCGGTGTAGATACTTCAAATGGTTTCACTAATAATCGCGGTGTTCTTCTGAACTTTCCAGAAATCAATGGAGTAACATATGACAATGTAGACCCAGGATCAATTAATGCGTATACATTATGTGAAAAGATGGACAATGTACCTGTAACCACATTCGGCGAGGCTTCCAAATTTTGTCGATCCCCTAGAGCATATGTGTGATTTTGAACTCCACTAGAATTAGCTACTCCCCTATCTCTTCTACCACGATCAGTAGGCATTTGTACCCTACCTAAAGAAGGTGCTGATGATGAGGATGCAACAATTGATCTAGTAGGTTGTGCCACACCACCCACACCTCTATGAGGGCAATTTCTAATCATATGACCCGGTGTACAACACCAAAAACAAACATTTGTCCCAAACCGACATGCACGTAAATGATTTCTTCCACATTGTTTACTAGACTGTTGAGGAGGTCTTGATTGACTCATACTTCCCTGCTCTTGGTACCCCACTGTCCGTGAACCTTGGCTTTCACCTCTTTGCCCAAATTTATTGCCCCTAGACTCTTGAAACCGAGGTGGGGCACTAGCTGTAGAGTAGGAAAATGATGGCCTAGGCGGTCTGTTAAAGAACTGACGCCTAAACTCACCTTGGGATGGTGTAAACTGCCCCATGGATCTGGCCCTCTTAGAATGCCCTATTTCTAAATCTTGTGTCCTTCTTCTTTGCCTTTGATCCTCCAACTTTTGCGCAAAAGCTTGCATCCTTGCTATGTCCATATCTTTATTCAACGAAGCAATGATACAATCTCTAACCAGACATGAATCTAATCTATCCACATATCGATGAACTCTATCCTCCATAGTAGCTACTATATTAGGAGCATACCTGGACAAGGAATTTAATTTGAGAGTACAGATTTAAGAACTGATCTGCACGGGCCTCTCGAATTTCCAATGACAGGTAATGGTCAAGGAATGCCTTTTTGAACTCTTTCCATGTAGATGAAGGTGCTTCTGTTCCCCAAGATTGCTTCAATGCTTCATACCATAATATAGCCACATCCTTTAATCTATATGCTGCTAGCTCGAGCGCTTCTTTACCACTTACATACATAACATCGAAAATGCATTGGATCTGAACTATAAAGTCTTGTGGATCTTCATTAAGATCTGACCCGGTGAATAATGGAGGGTCCAAATTAAGGAAATCACATATTCGCGTGCCAGCTGCTCTATCTACACCACTAGTACATGCAACTAGACCTTCTTGCCTTTGGCCATGGCCAACAATTATACGGTCAATAATTGGACTGCATTCCTTAAATCTTGCTCGGTAGCATTAACAGGGGGTTCTTGAGATGCAGCTTCCCTCCTTAGATCTTCTACAAATGGAGGGGTCAGGGAAGTCTGTGATAGAGACTCATCTTGAGCCTCACCTTGAACACATTGACTAGGTGGTGGTTGGCTGGTCCCTTCTTGGGCAGCCACATCTACTCGCTTACCAGTACTTTTATTCCTTCTCATAACCGACATCTTTGCTATAATAAAATAAATTAGAAATTAGATATGATTCACCTACAACACTGGTTCTATCGCACGATTTAAGAAATGAAAGAAATGAGACAACTCCTACATGTCCCATAGCCTCCTGTTTATAAATGTGGTGTACAACACATCCATAAGCAAGACGCTACACAAACACGACTTTGTAGACTCCCTAGGATGACCTGCTCTGATACCACTTATGTCACGCCTCAAATCCCATTAAGACGGACAGGCACCCGATTCCCTAAAGGCCCGAGAGAATCAACATGTAACAAGTGCTTACTATGCATATAACTATGACAATCTTATCACAAGTGTACATAGGATGCAGCGATACGAACCAACGTAAGTAGACCCAAAACTTATATACAAGACTTGGCCGTTGAGGCCACAACTTGTTAAGACACAATTGAACCATATACATAAGTCTACAAAGCCACTAAAAGATAGAAAACCTTAGAGTAGGCCGGGACAGACCCCACCTTACCCTAAACTACGATACAATACCAAAATAAATCTACCAAGGACTCAGTAAAGCTCCGAATCAACATGGAGCTCACCAAAAGTAGCTGAGTGTCGTGTGCTCCTATGGAGCAGGTCTACTAGCTAAAGTACCTAAGCCTGCAGCATGAAATGCAGCGTCCCCTGCAAGGGACGTCAGTAAGAAAAATGTACTGAATATGTAAGGCAATAACATATATAAAATAAGAGTTCGAATGAAACTAAGTATCAATATATGTGTGCATAAATCAGAATAGAAGACCACCTTTGTTAAATTTTGTGGGATCATATATGTTACATTCTTGTTTTTACCTGTCTGTGTGTTATGATCTTTATAAGGCATGTGATACGAATGACCATCTGATCAGTGGTAGAAGAGGATGAACCATGCTAGGAATTTTAACCCCTAGGATACGGTCCTCATAATTACACAAATTGGGATCGGCCCATGCTAGGTTTTCCCCCCTGAGCTGCCACCCTTCTATACCAATTGAGATCGGCCCATGCTAGGCTTTCGCCCCTGAGTTGCCACCCTTATATACCAATTGGGATCGACCCATGCTAGGCATTTACCCCTGGGCTGCCAGCCATAATTATACTGATTTCTTCACTTAGATTCTTTAATCTTTGAGATTGCTGTTTTGGTGGTCATAATAATTTTTGAGATTTGGAAATACGGACCAGCAGTAGAAGACATGCAAATAATACTTCAAGGCAGTAACAATGACATAAGGGGCTATGTAACATCAATGCATTACTTGTGAGATTAAATGACACAATTGTCTTCAACTGACTAAGAAGAGGATTCACCAAACTTGCTTTCGCAAATACCATTTCTATATCAGCACATAGAAGGATAATTACACAAGTATAGAGTACTGAACATATAATGAAGTAATTCTATACACTAAGGAGAGGGGGAAATCTTATTAGCTATTTGGAGATCGTACGGTAGCACTATGTTTCCTTTACCAGGAATAGAACTTAGGAAATTCACTTATTGATATTAATCGCGAGTATCCGATTTCATGTCGAAGAATATTGAATCGAATAGCCTTACATACCTTATACCAATACAACTATCATGATTCAGCCTCCCTTTTTAGGTTTTAATCTACAATATAAGTCATGATAAACTAAAATTAGCAGCTATCACACCGTGAGCCCCATAAAACAGTAGCTAACATTGACGGATAATGAACCCATACAACCCTTAAAATAATGTGTATCACCACACCCTCCCTCTCTGCCCAATACATACATTATATATCCTTTTCCAAGATTACCCAAGCAGCACCAACAACAGTACACATAAAACAGCCTCAAATATTCTTTATCATACAACCAATTATTGAACTCACCACCCCTTTGAGTTCTTTTATGACAGCACACCCATAATTACTCACTCAAACTCATACATAAGGAGGAAGAAAATAGAGCAGTGACCTAACCTAAATTTCTACAATTTGTCCTTATAACTTGAATTCCTCTAGAACTTCAACTTCCCTTTACGCTTAAACCAAAGAAGAAGAGAAAAGTATCTTAATAATTAAGGAAACTTTGCAGTAGCTTGTAGGAACTTATGCCTTCTACTTATAATTGAGCATGAATAACATGTTTTCTAGTCCTCCATGGGATAATTAAGCTAAATCCATAAGTATTTTTCTTACCTTGGTTTGCAGATATTAGGGTTTTTCAAGAACCCTAGAAGGAACTTTAAGGCTACTGTTTTAATCCTTACAAGAAAAGTGAGAGAGCTGGAGTTAATTCTCAATATTGTGTGTCAAAAATGAGTGAGAATAGCAGCCAATATATCTTATATTGAGCTTTCTTCATCTTTAAGAATGTCCTCTAGAACCTCCCCTTTTTGGTCCATTTTCAGCCACTAATTGGTCAAGTCGGTGATGCACCTGCTTATGTACATCAAGAAGCTCAAAAGGTCAAACTAGGTGATGCAGCTACTTGCTTTCATTTGGTCTTAAATATATTGGGCCTCAGCAGATTTGGCGGCTGGTCTTTAATTTCATTTTCATTTATTTAACTTAGGTTGGGCCTCAAGTGAGTCCATTATCATAGGCCCAAATTTGATCCATAAACCTTGGCCTTTTTAACTAGATCCATATAGCTCGAGTAGGTGATGCACCTACTTGGTCCTTTGGACTGGTCAATTAGTCAAAGTAGGTGATGCACCTACTTGTCACCTACTAGCTTAGTTTAGTCAAGCAAGCAGCTCATTTATTTTATTCCATTTTCTAAATACTAATATCTTTTTCTTTAACTTTGCACTTAACTTTCAACTTTAAGCTCAATTACCACCTTACCGTCTCGAGTTTAAATATTTTCGTTGGAGTTCTAACTTATAGTACACATGCAAAAGCGTGCAAGACATCACATCACCTTCCGAGATGGCTTAAACCAACACTAATCATATAAGAAACACGGTCCCTCACCTATACTATAATGCTATGTCAAGTATCACAAGAATAGAACAAATATATGCGTAATACGGGATATAACATCAAATAACTGAACTGAATGACCGAAAGAAACTTAACTGAATCAATACATGAACATGAAGTGAAAACCATTTAAGCTTTACAATAAAATATACAATGAAAGCAACATGAAAATAATATACTTTACCTATAGGGAGTTTCTCTAACTGACAACCATTACTATGAGCTTAGCAATGATACAATGTCCCGCCGCACGTTGCAAGGGCCCATCCTATACCTTTCCGGGGGTATAGGATGATATCGTGACTATGGATCCATTTAATTGGGCATCTCAAAGGCAGTGATGAGTCACATGAAGAATCAATTCTATCTTATCCTATGCTGGCTATGTAGCTCTATGGGACTTCTATCCTATCCTATGTTGGCTATGTAGTTCTATGAAAACATTCACTTATGAACTTATCTTTCAAGTCCAATAATTAACATAGGTACATATGTTAATGTATATAAATGAATAAAATAACATTAGAAACTCTCAAGTTTTTATGAAATAGAACCTTTAAACTTTTTCTCAAAACTCATCTTTACTTCCTAAAAAACTGAATTTAACACTCAGGTGTTGGCTTTGAAAAACTTCTCAAGATTTATAACTCAAAATAGGGTTGATGCTAAATTATAGACATGAACAAATCAATTCAAGGATCTCAATAACAATATAGAAACTCAATACTTAGGAATAGAGTTTCAAGAGAATCGGGAATTCAAGAACTCAAAATCAACTTAGCTAAAACATACTCAAATATAAGGAAAGAATCTTATATTAATCTTTTATTGATCTGAAAGTAGATGTAGGGCGTGAGGATGAACTAGTCAAACACTGTGATAGTTTTACATACCTCGAAGAATAATATTCTCGAAAAATCTTGAAGAATCTTGAAGAAGAACATGATTAGAAGCCTTGAAACCCTAGCTTGAAGGTAAATGATCAAGAAAACCTTTTATGATATTCTTGAATTAGTTTCTTGAAATCTCTATGGCCAAAAAATATGATTTTCATTAGTGATTAATATTTATATGGAGTAATTTTAGTTGAAAAGGATGAAATTTTTGGAGAAAGACTTACCTTGGAAAAGAATCTTGAAAACGATTGAAAGAATATTGAATGGAGTCTTCTACTTTGATTTTTTCTTAGGGTTTTGCCCTAGGGTTTGAGAGAGAAGAGTATAATGGATTAAAAGATTCAAATCTGATTGTTTTGAGCCTTATATTAGTCAGGAGATCTATTTAGTGTTTTTTTGGAGGTAAAAAGACAAAAACGACCCTTTTTAATATTTTCCCATCGGCTAATTCATCACTACACTGTATCAGTTACTAAAATGGTCATAACTTTTTACTCAAAAATTTGATTGACGTGAAATTTGTGACGTTGGAAATTAGATTCAAATACCTTTAATTTGATAGGTTATGGGCCATGTAACTCTTTATATTCTAAGAGATATGGTCATTTGAAGTTGACCCAAGTTATATCTTACATCAAAAACTTAAAAGAACTTCAGAATGACTTGAATGAACTCTCTTCTAACACCCTAAGCATATTTGGAATTATAAAAACTGACCTAAATCAATTTGTCAACAAAATATTACCAAAATTCGTTTTAAGCTTATTGGGTAAGGAAAAGACCAAAATATCCTTCATACTTTTGGGTAACTTTTCTTATTTGTACAGCCTGACTTCATACGGGCATATATTCCTCATACGAGCTTGAAAATTAGCAAACTCAGTGGCGTTGGAAAGAAGATTCGAAGACCTTTCATTTGATATCTTATAGGTCTCCTAAGTCATCTTGTGATAAAAGTTATGGTCGTTTGAAGTTGACCCAAAACATAAAACAACCTAGGAATGACTTGAAGGAATTCTCTTTAGTTCTTTTAGGAACTCAAGGCTCTACATCTAGCGACCTTAACACTTTAAAAAATTTAAATTCCTTGGTAAAATCTTATTCTCACCGAAGAATGGTTCGAGTCTTAGCTCAAATTTTTTCTAGGGTGTTACATCTATGATCATTGATGGCATAACTAGATACAATATAAATCAAGACCTAATGGGAAAAAATAGCCCAAAAAACATCGAGGGAAAATCTAGATGTCCTTCATATCATGTGGCCAAGATTCAAAGAACATATAAATACCTTCATTTATAAGCTTTCTTGAGTCATAATCATTACTTTCATAAAAATATGCATATCTTCATAAAATCATCTTTGATAGTTCAAGATCCGGATTATATCATCATAACTTAGTAAACATGGATTATGCATGGGTTCACGGGGATTCTTCGTAATAACATACAATTACTTCAATTCATGCATTAAAGGTCATAAAACAATCAATTGGATCAGCATTGAAAGGAACCCATGACATGGAAGAAAATCCTAACTTCAATTGAAGATTTCTAACTTTGTAAATTGGAGAACTTAGGAAATCTATGGAGGAAAGAGATCCATAGATGAAAACTATCATACCTTGATGCCAAAATCTTGAATTCAATGGATGATTAGGAGACTTGATCTTGAAACACTAACTTGACTTGTTCTTCTTCCTTAGAGGGAGAAATATTTGAGCGGAGGACTTGTTCAACTTTAGGGAATATAGGAGAATGAATTGAATTGGGTGATTTGTGGGTTAAAATCATTATATTGGTCTTTGGGTAAATGGTAAAACGACATAGTATTGTGTTAGAATAATTAGGAAAAGCCCCAAAAACCCCTTAAAAATAACTGCCAGAACTCACCAACGGCTGGACCTACGGCCAGTTTTTCACACCACGGATTGTCCTGGTCAGCCTTGGGTGGATCAGAGTCTTCCCATTTTTGATCCCCATCGATGAACCCCATGTACAGTATATGGGTCCACCAATGGGCCCTAGATCCCACCCTCGATTTTAACTTTTTATCTTAAAATCTCACTAAGTCTTTAGCTCACCTACAAGACCTACCTATGGCCTGTGTTTTTGACAACAGGCCACCCTTGTGAACCGTATGAAAATACTAAAACCTTGAGATTTTGGAAGAACTTGGATTGGCCAACCACGGGCCTACCTACGGACCATAGGTTAGACCACGGGTCGTTGGTGGCTCCATTGGTACTGGCACCAAATCCAGGAAACCTACAAATTTTCATCTTTTTCTATTTGAAGTGTTCCAGCCCCAAGGTCCATTATAATTGATGGGGGATCACATTTTTCAAACCCCCATTTTGAATAACTTTTATCAAAGTATGGATTCAAGCACAAAGGGTAGATGTCGTACCATCCGCAATCTAGCTAAGTGTCAAATTGAGAGATAAAGAACATCTTAGCTAAAATGGTAAATGTCCATGGCACCAATTGGTCTAGCAAGCTTGATGAAGAACTTTGGGCCCATTGCACGACATTCAAGTATCTTATTGGTATGTCTCAATACAAGTTAGTATTTCGAAAAGCTTGTCATCTTTCGGTTGAGTTAGAGCACAAAGCCTTATGGGCATTGAAGAGGATAACAATTTAATTGGGAGGTGGATTCCATGAATCGTGTGCGCCAAATCCTTGAGTTGGATCAATTTTGTTACAGGCATACAAAAGTTTTACCATCTACAAAGAAAAAGTAAAATGGTTACATGATGCAAACGTCTTGCCTCGAGAAATTAGAGTGGGTGAGCTCGTCCTACTTTTTAATTCAAGGTTGAAACTCTTTCGGGGAAGCTTAAGTCGAAGTGGATTGGTCCGTATACAGTCACGAAGGTGTATGGAAATGGGGTAAATAAAATTAAATATGCATAGAGGGTGAAATTCAATGTCAGCGGCCAAAGGTTGAAGGTATACTATGTGGAAGGTCGTGATGTGAAAGTTTTTGAGGTGATATACTTTGATGATGCATGAGAGCATATCAACATTTTGCCGCAATGTTAAATCAGGTTCTTCTTGGGAGGCAACCTAAGTGTTAGTAGTTTTCAATAATGTGGGTGTCTATATGCAGGATTTGACCAATGATTGTCAATTGTGAGGGACATTTGGCGATGTGCTAAAGCACCTACGTGAAGCTCCAGCGAGCTCGCCTAATAGGCAACTCAAGTTTAGGTAAACACTATCCAATTCAACGGACTGTACCCCCAACTAGGTGATACACCGATATGATTGGGTGGACACAACTCAGTTCACCTAATTATGGGCACAATTAGGGGATACACTAGAAAATTTGGCAATGATCATAGATTTTTGGAGATTCACCTATAAACTTTAGGCGGTCATGCTGCAACCCGACAAATTGGAACAAAATTCCTCTAAGCTAAAGGCAAAGTCGGTGACAGACTTGTTTGGCGATCTACGAAACGATTGGGGGATCTCAATTCTCAATCATTCAGGGAGTTCCCCCATCTACGCTTGATTATATTGTTTCTTTAAATTGAGGACACTACATTTTTCTTTTTTATGGGGTTATGTCACTTGTACAAATACCCCACTTTGATGTGTATGTTGTTTTGATTGTGTTTAATTTAGTTTGTTCCCATTTTACATCTTTCTCATAAAATTTTCTCATACCCCATGACTTTTGAAAATCGTGAAATGTCTGAGTTGTCATTAATAATAATTTGAAGATCGATTGTGTTCAATATTGATGTCTTCAATGATACTCATGGTGAGCATGTTATATAGTGTTGATATTGCTACAATGAAATCTATGAGGTTTCACTTTTGAGCGATCTTTCTTAATCTTTTGCTGGCTAGATGAGTTTTAATATAAATCTTGCAATGAACATTGAATTCTACTTTTTAATCGTTTGGGGTTGTGCTAAATGCGTATATTTGAAGTTCATGTGTTTTGAGGTCTCACTTGAAACCATGTGTGTGGAATCTTAGAATTTGCCGTATTAGTCTAATAGTCTAAGCCTTGGTAATTTTAAGGCATGATCTTGGTCAACAGTTGTAAGAGGGAACCCAAATTTCCATACTCTTTGTGACTACCTTGTAAGGGAGTGCATCATGTTTTTCACCATTTGAGCTTAAACCATTTGTTGACAAAACCACATTTAAACCTCTTGAGCCAAAATTTTCCCCACATTCTTAGCCGAAACCCTTTCCAAATCATTTTTATGTTTGAATAGCCAACTTTGGAGAAAAGCCTAAGCAGGGGATGTAGAAATGAAAGCCCGGTGAAAGGCAAAGAAAGATAAAATGAGACTCAACTTTGAAGTGTGTTACAAAAAGAAAGAACCCCTCCCACTTAGAAGTGTGTTACAAAAAGATAGAACCCTTCCCTAAAAAAATATGGAATTACAATTTTGAAAAATTGAAATAAAAAAGAGAAGTTGGTAATATAAAAGGGATTACAAATAAAGTTAGTGAAAAATCAAAGTTTGAGTTCTCAAATGATAAAGAATGAAAAAAACTTGAGAAAAGGTGAAGCTTATTGCAACATTTCCTTGAAAAGGTGAAGTCACTAAGACAAATTAACCATACCTTAATCCTAAGCCTCATTACAAACCTAAAAGACCCTTGAGATCTTGCATGAACTAGATTTTGTGATGATTGGAAAATATGGGAATAACTATAGGATGAAGGTTGCATGTATTTCTCTTTTGAGAGACTGAAAGCTGCATTGATTCCTTATTTCTTTATTTATTTTCTTTGTGAGAGTATGTAATCATTCTTAATGTGTGGACAATTGAATGCATTTGTTGAAACATGGTCTTGCATTAGAAAATAAGTTATAATGAGCTCGAGCTTGTGTTGAAACCGGCTAGTAATCATTTGAAGCTTTTTTTATCATGATTGAGGCTTAAAAGGTGAATAAAAGTGGTAATTGGTGACTCACTGGATAAGAAAAGGAGACTCAAATAGGATCAACGAATTATGTTCAAGCACCTAAAGCATGGAGCAAGAAAAATGTGAGCAAATGCACGATTGGGAATTCAAAGAATGAGCTTGGCGAGCCTGACTAATGTCGCTCAACGAGTAGTGCATTCTGTTTTGGACAGAATTTTGAGACACTATAAATTTCCCAAAGGAGAGAGAAAAAGGAGTTGGAACATTATGGAAGAGTTCTAATTATGATAGAGAAGTTGGACTATTTTGTACTTCATATCAATGTGGTTCATGTGTCTATTATATCTTATAGAGGATCTTAGTTCACTACTAGATTCTAAAGGACTTTCAGGAGGAGTTGGATTCTCGATTAGGCCTTAGCATAACATTTCACCTACATACTGATGGACATTCAAAGCATACTAATTAGGTCCTGGTGGATTATGTTATGGGGAGGTTTGTTGGATTTTGGAGGTGATTGTGATCGGTTATTAGCCGTAGCAGAATTTATGTATAACAACATCTATAATTAAAGTATTCATATTGCATTATTCAATGCCTTATATGGTGGGTAATTTCTCTCTCTAGTTTGTTGGTTTAAGGCTTCAGAGCCTAGGCTATGTGGTACTGATTTGGTTCAGGAGGATTTTAACAAAGTTAGGGTTATTCAGTATTGGCTTAAGTTAGCTTAGAGAAGGGATAAGTGTTATGATGACCATAAGCTTGGTCATTTGAGATTCGTAGTTATTGAAAAGTTATTTCTTTCATTATTACTTATGAAATGCGTAATGAGATTTAGAAGAAGGGGCAAGCTTAGCCTCAAAAGTATAGGGAAAATTGAGGTTCTCTACACTCTTGGTGATATTCCTTATAAGTTGGCCTTATCTCTTGGATTTTCAACTATTCATCAACTTTTCCATGTTTCTATGTATTTGTAGTATGCTTCTGACGAGCCTCATTTGCTTCGGTATTACTCGTACCAGTTGGATTAATTATTGACCTCAGTGGAGGAGCCAATAGTTGTGGTTGCATGAAATGTGAAATGGTTGTGTCCAGGGGACATTCTATAGTTAGTTTTAGTGGGGACATTATTTGGTTGAGGAGGCTACACTAGATACTAAGAAGGAGATGCGAGTTTAGTATTCTCACATGTTTGAGCGTTACGTAACTTCCTGAGTCATTACTTTTGATATGAAAGACATTTTAATAGTAGATATTGTAATGACCCACGAGGTCATTTTCTCTATATTAGTATAGCCTTACCATTTTGACCCTTACTATGCACTTATTACTTACTGGAAATGACAATTCAATTATCTAGTCGTTCGTTAAGTTTTTATGCATGTTTTTTAATTTGATAGCTTTTCATGTTTGAATGTATTACATTAGTTAAAACGTCAGGTAAACGACCTTAGAACGGAATTCAGACAATTCCATTGCCTCCAAAACATCAAATTGCGTCTAGATGGACCGTTAGTTCGGGCCCCAAGGCTTCTAGATTACTTCTAGTAGCCTTGTGGCTTATGGATAAAATGGATCCTTAGATATGTGACATATTTTTTCTCAGGACGATCTCCGATGGAAGATTTGATATTTCCATTGAGTCTGGAATGTTGAATTTTGTTGGGTAGCATAGTTTTTTTTTGTGCATGTATTTCTAAATCGATCTCGAGCACGTGAATTGAGTCCATTGAGACTTTTCAAGTTTGCATTGGTTCATGTTTTTGTGTAGCAACCTAAGCGGCCTTTGACAACTTTAGTGTTTGGTGCTTTAGTTGCCTTGCTTCACTTTAGTGGTGGTTGTAGCGGCCAAGTGATCTCTTTAGCGAGGTTTGTAAGACACGAGCCTTGCCACTTTAGCGACCACTTCTTAAGCAAACAAGTGATTGCTTTAGTGGTCATCGCTAGTAGTTTATATCTATTTTTAGCTCTTATTTAATTTTAGGTTCTTTAATTGTTAACCTTTGTGAGCTAGGATTATGTGTTCCATTGTTGGTTATTATAGGAATTAGCTGGGAGAGTGCATTCTGAATCATAGGGTCGTTCACTATGTGTTTAACCTGTAAGTCTCCTTCCATTTCTTACATTTATGTCTTTAATGGCAAATTCTTGATCTTGTGGCTAATGATCTTTTTTAGTCCGTTTTAAAGATCGGATTGTGCCCGTTTTTACGGAAAAGGTCCCTTAAGTTTAATGGGACTATTGATGGTAAAATTTTTAGGACTCCTCAAATACGTCCCACAATGTTGTTTTGATTCATTTTTAGTCCCATTTTTAATTTTTTGCGAATTGGGTGTCAAAATGTCCATAACACATTGATCATTAATTTGATAGTGTGATAGTGATCGAAGAAGATTCGGAAGGGTAAATATCATGTTTAGTAGACTTTAGAGCACGTGTAATTGGCCTTTTGGTAGGCTACAACTTAACGATCTTAGATTGTACTTGTGTTCATACGTGCATGATGTTTAGCTAGTTTTGGGATGTGTTTTCCAATGATTCCAATTTAGTTTATAAAATTCTTTCCTTAACTTCATTTTCAAGTATTTTGGGGGAAAATAAATATGTTTACCTTGCCTTCCATGTCTATCATGCCATGTTGAGCTGTATGCCTATTGTTTTGTTACTTGCGATTTATTTATGGACTTAGCCTAGGTGTAGGCTAGTAATTGATGTAAATTTGCTAATACGAGTTGTAGTTCTTCAAGAAATCCTTTGACGTTGATTCAAACAGTCCTATATCCTTATAGAATGATTAAGCCGACTTGAGTCTGATAGAAAGGAGCCTTGGCTCGCTAGTAACTCTGCCCTGATTAAATTTCTATCTCCAATCTCCCTAGGTGGTGGCCCTATTGTTTTTACTTGGTGATTTTGTGATTTTTTCAAAGTATTAGATTTGGGTAATGATTGAGTTTTTTTTCACTTTGGGTTTGGTATCGACCACATAATCCCCATAATATGTAATGTTGGTGGAGATAATATGATCTGGAGTGTTGTAGCCACGGTTTAATTCGGGCAGACATTGTAGCCATGATCCAGTTTGTGCATAACTTGAAGCCACAGTGGTATATGTGCATATCTCTTAGCGGCATTTCAATACTAATATTATTGTTCTATCAGGTTTTACGATGTGCCTTCACTATGGTTCGAGTCTTAGTTTGGTAAAGTTCTGGATTGTATTTAGTCATAGCTTTTGTATCATTTGCTATTTATTTTGTCTCGTTGGGCTTATGGAGGTCTGTTTGGGTTATTTTTGTTTCAATTATGCACGAATGTACCTTTTGGGCTTATGGGGCTCTAGTTGGGTTATGGTGAGCTACTTTACTTTTTCCTTTCACTTCGTGTTAGATTATTGAGGCTCATGATAAGACTTTTCGCTATTGTTCCTTCCTTCTGCCTCCTTGATTACTTTACTTCTCACTTTACTTTATCTATTTAATTTCAAAGCTTAGTCATCGTTTGATGAGTAGTAGCTTCCTATTGTTTTGGTACTCATGCTACACTCAACATCTATTTTTCGTGATGTAAATCTGAGTGCGAGTCGACAACGTTGATCTTGTGCATAATAGTCGGATAATCAGAGATCAAGAGTCAGCTAATGGCATAGTAGTTTGACCTATCTTCATTTGTATGTAAGTTTGACTAGTCTTTTTATTCGTAACAAGTGTGTACCTATTTTTCTTATTTTTGATATTGTACTCATTTTTGTGGCTTTGTTCCATCGTCCACTACGTCATCTATTTTGATCATATATTATTATGTATAGTTATGTCCTCTCTTTCCAAGAATCGTTTATTTCCTTATTATATTGTTATTTTTCGTTAATTTAAGGTTTCTGCCCATTAGGCTCATTGCTTGTCGTTCCTGGCTATGTGTTAGCTTACCTACCCGTGGGTGTTGGTAGGTGTCATCATTACTTAAGTTTTCAACTCGTCTCGATCTCTAAATACAAAAGACTAGTCATTAGAAAAGGAGTTTATTCAACCATGACATTTTTAATTTTTTAAATCTTAATAATAAGTTATTTAAAAAATTGCATGTCATAATCACAATAAAATCGTTTAGACTGCGCAAAAAAAAAAAAACTATTTTGATATATATGGTCTGCCTGAGAGAAATGATTTGTTCAATCAAGTTTTATATAATTACGGAAATAAAATAAAAATACACAAATTCTTTTAACCGAGAATCAACCTACTAAAGGTTAATTATATTATATCAATAAAAAATAATAATATTATTTGGATAAGATTTAGTGATAATTAATCAATGATTACTATTTCTATTATTTTTTTCTTGAGATATATCATCTTGTTATTCTTGTTATACTCCATTTTAGGATGTATTCTGATCATTTTTGTTAATTTATTTTTATATTATAACATTGTTATTTTTTAAAAAAAACCTACTTTTTTTTAATCTTTAATAGTAAATTAATAAGAAAAGCTTGTATCGTAAATTTAATGAAATCATACATCACTTGATGTGGGCAAAAACTGTATATTGTGTGTGTAAGGGGGGGGGGGGTTGGGTGGGGATTTAGGAGATAATAACTCAGAAGGTCACTTAACTGTTGGTAATTGTCTAACAAAGTTAAGCACTTTT
>JAJOOH010008533.1:0-36757 GCA_029582605.1 Solanum gracilifrons | reverse complement strand
GCCCCCCGGAAGACATTGGACAAAATGGAGTAATTTCTGTCTACTTTAGAAGGAAGGATGACTTGGATTCAAACTTATGTGAGATTTATCAATGGTACTATTTTGTAAGTTATGGTGGAACTTCAAAACTAGGCCATCGATATGCAGCAGTATATGAGAAACAAGTATTGTCGGAATATCCATTTTCATGCAATTTTGTGGAAAACTGGATGAGGGGGTTCACAGGTATGGAAAAAATGTTATAGGCTAGAGATCTCATTGAGCATCAGATCTTATGGTACACAAGGAAAGGATTGTCGTCAGTTTGGCATGACAACTAGACTGGGTTGGGTGATTTATATACTAGTACGAGAGAAGACTTTGCTTGGGATGATACATACAAAACGATTGATGAACTAACTAGGCATGGGGAATGTGATACAAAAGTGTTAAATGAGATACTCCCGCATGAGTTAGTAAATCATATTCTGCAGAATATTCAGCCCTCAAGTAGTGAAGGAAGGACAGACAAACCTTGTTGGATGCTAGAGACAAGAGGAGAATTCACTGTTAAATCATGTTGGCACTACATCAGACATAGGGAAGAGGAGAACAAAATTTATGAGTGGATATGGTCAAAGGGTGTGCCTTTTAAAATGGCTTTTATAAGGTGGAGAGTATGGAAATCCAAAATTCATGTGGATGATAGATTGAGAAGAGAGGGACTAGAAGGACCATCCAAATGTTAGTGTTGTCACAGGCCTCAACAGAAGACACTAGCTCATGTGTTCCTGAAATCTGATTCAGTTAACAGGACTTGATCCTACTTCTGTTCTTTTGCATGTCTAAACATGGAAAGGCTTCAATTGAGAGAAGTTAATATGTTGTGGTGGGGGATATAAGTTGGAGGCAATATGAGACCATTTTATAAAGCTTTACTAAGCTTTATAATGTGGGAACTGTGGAGAAAGAGAACTAGGATGAAACATTAAGGAAAGAAGACATCTATGGCACGAATCATTCATAATGTTAATAGGAACATGTACATGCTGATAAAACTAAGGAAACTTAAACTGTTGTGCCTATTAACTGGCCAGATATGTTGATAGTATTGGAGAGTTATTGTACTAAAATGAAGGTTATGAAGGTTCTTTGGGAATTCTCACCCATTGACTAGTTAAAATATAATACTGATGGTGCTTCTAGGGGAAATCTGGGGCTCAGTTCTTATGCCTTTTGTTTGAGAGATGATAAGGGAGTTATTAAATATGCAGAAGGAGGAATAATAAAGAGTACTACAAATACTATGGCAGAAGCTAAAGTTATACTAGAGGCATGTAAGCATTGTAACCAGTTACATCATAACCAAATCATCATTCCCCTGTTCGACAAAAGTTGCATTTGTATACAATAATCGGATTGTAGTGGGTATAGTTTAGTGGTAAAAGTGTGATTTTTTTGTTACCCCTTAAATAGTTAAAGGGTCCTTCGATTGATTCGTATTCCGATCAAAAACTTTATTTCTTAAAAGGATTTAATTCTTTGACTAACTCAATGCTAATGTGCAAATTGTTAGAGGATAAGTGGAAAAGTCCATGGATAATTGCTGAAATGGTGACATAAATTAAAACATGCTTGCAAGATAAACAAAACATTATCCAACACATTCTAAGGAAAGGAAACAAACTAGCAGATCATTTGGCAAACAGAACTATTGACAAAGGAAATTATTCATACACAAAGTTTAAAAACTTAGAGATTGAGGGGAGGAGGATTATAAATAGTGACAAATTACTATGTCGATATTTAAGAGTATCACTAGCAAAGGGATAAGAGGCCTGGAAAGGCTACAAGATAAAGTTTTCACCAGCAACATAATTACAAAATCCTTGAAGGCAGAAAAAGTGTGAAATGCTATCTAGCCTATACTACTTCAGCCAGCAAAAAAGGACTCGGCAAAATGGGAGGATCTGGAGTCAAGTTTGAATGAGATAACCTGGAGAAAGCCATAATCACTCTTAAAAGGTGGCGGAGCAGTGCTATCATGCACAAAACCACCTACAAGAGAAGAGTAATTAGTAACCGGATGAGGAAAATAAAATGGAGGAACATCAAGTGGGTTTTACCAAGTGAAGAAGTTACCCTCCATCAGACAAGATCCAACAACAAAACACATCAAGCACGACCCATGGAACCTGAGAACACAGTTGGGAAAGAACAAGGAAGTCAGCAGCAAAGAAAAAGGCCAAAAAAGAAACTTGTTACTTACTCTTGTCAGCTGACACACTAGCATTCTTGACGAACATCACCATAACATTGATAACCCACAACAGAAGAAGGCGGAGACATGGATTAGTCCACGGTGGCAGCATATGTTAGGCAAAGAAGTGGAGAAAGAGACAAGGTAAATGAGGAGATCGGAGAAAATGACAAGGGTAAATTAGGAGACCTAAGTTAGGAAACCCTACCTTAGTTAGATTTATAGGCCTATCGGGTGTGCTTATCATGTTTTATTTGTTGTATTTTTCATTTGTTTTCATTTTTAGTGTTGGGCTAAGTGTGGGTTGGGTTTTTCCCGTGGAAGTGTAAGGATGTGTAATTTGTTTTTGAATTTTGAATAAAACACAAAATTTGGTTTAAAAAGGTAAGAATATAATATACCCCAAATGTCTAAAATATGAATGCGCTAATAATTCTTTCAACAGTTAATATCTACTAGACAAACAAAACTGAAGTTGTTTTACTATAATGCCAAGCTCACTGTGAAGAGCAGTAGCCAAGTTGCCATTAGAAATGAAATCACTAATCATAAGCTTCTCATTAAGAGCCTAATAATAAGATCTTAACCTCACAACATCAAGATACTTAACCTTTCTAATTCCCTAAATCTCGCTTACAAACTCCTTATATCTATGTTCCCCACCTTCCTCTAACCTCCTCACTGCCACTGAGTATCGTTCCCAAGCACAATGAAAATATTTTAATTGGTATATCTCTTCTCGATTATATGAAACACTATACAACTGAATAAGAGACAAAATGTGATGTGGTTAACTACAACCTGGAAGCTTGTAAGACTTCGACTTGTACACATGTAACACCCCGTAGTCTAGTAGGCCACCTAGGGTTTAAGTGTGGGTGCAACAAGTCTAGACTAGAGAGCAAAAGCCAAGGCAAAGGGGCAAGGCCCAAGCCAAGGGCCTAGGCTGCCCCAACCTTGGCAAGCACTGCCTCATCTACACGACCACCACCACAGCTAGTGGTGAGGACCACAACTCGTAGAGTGGTCCGTGGAGCTTGTGCAGTAGCTCCCTAAGGGATGCCTAAAGTTAGTTCATCACCACGAGCCATTTCACGGTCACTGGTGAAAACCACGACCCGTGGGAAGGCTCGTGGTCACGCCTTGAACTTTTAGAGGCCAAGCCAAGTGACCTAGAAACTAGAACAAAGACCACTAGTAGGACCACGATCACTGGTAAGGACCACGAATCGTGGAGCCTGTCATGGTGCCTGGCACTAGGCTGCCAAGTGAGGGTCTTTTTGGGAAATTCCCATTTAAATGAGTATGAGGTGAGGTCATTTTGTATGGTTTTAGTACACATATATAAGCTATTCTAACCCTTTAAACACCCCAATTAAGTCATTATTTCTAAATCCCCAAAAGAAACCCAATTCTCTCTCAAATATTCTCTCTCTAGAAAGAAGAAGAAGAGGGTCAAGTTAGGTCAAGTCAAGACTCCATTGTTTCAAGCTTGCTAGGCTTTATAATCAAGGTATGATGACTTATTCATTCATGTATCCCTTTCATCCATGAAGCCCCCGTGTTTTCCCTAATTTAGAAGAAGAATTCCCCAAGTTAAACTAGGGTTTCTTCTAATGTTATGGGTTATGATCCAATAGAGTGGATTATGATTGATTATGATTGTTTATGATTGTTTATGATTATTTATGATTGTTTATGACGGAATTAAATGATTTTATAATGATTATATATGTATTCTTGTTTAACTTGTGATTCTAGGGTGAAATTGATATAGTTTGGTTTTATGCCATGAAAGGGGAAATTGAGAGCTTAGATGTGATCTTCTAAGATTGATGAATTTCTTTATGAATTGCTTGAGATTAGATCACCTAGACATGATTTGCTTAAAAGTAAAGCTTGTAGACATAAATTGAGTAGATTAAGGTTTATATGATGAATCATGATTAGTAGTGTTGAGATTGAGTTTATATGATGATATATGATTAAAATTGCTTTAAAATGAAGCATGTGGTTAGATTGTCTTGAGAATTATGCATATATGATGACCATGTGAAGTATTGCTTGAGAGTAAGGCTTGTAGTATAAATGTGATTTCTAGGGCTTTGAGGTTAAAAGCTAATATGAAAGTACTTTACCCACATGACCTATATTATGAGTAAATGAGATTATGCATGTAGTGATTTGATTACTTGAATTGTGATTATATCCATGTCTAATGTAGTGAATTCTAGTTGTGTTGAGTGAATATGATATTTGATCCTTAAAAGGGAAAGGTATGAGAATTATGCATGATTATGAGATTTATGTATATGTTTTAAGAACACTTTGAGAGTGAAGTGCTTATGATTATGATGTAGTTGTCGTGTTATTGAAAGGTTATTCTCATATACACACTTATGCATGAATATGACATGATGTGAAAGGTTTTCTCACAATATGATGATTCTAAGGTCGAAAGACTTTCTCACCTATTGAATCTACGTGTGGACATGGACGATGAAAGGTTATTCTCACGCATGATCTAATGATATATTCTATTGAAACAAGTTATGACTTAATAAGTACTCTGTGGGATTTATGCTTAGCACCGAATGTATATTGATGTGAGATGGGAACTCTTTCAACAAAAAGGTCGGGTACAATCTCTTGAGATGGAAGCTCCTCCGTCAGAAAGGTCGGGTTTCTAGTAACGACCTCTTTATCCCATAAACTACGTGCTTCCATAGGTTATTTAGCTAATGGATCCACCTAAGCTAACAAATTAAAACATGGTTTTACCTTAGGCAAGTAGGACAACCCTTTTCAGTGTGGGTAACACCGGATTCCATGTTAAGCTCACATGGTCTATGTCGGTTAAGGCTCTTTCCCACAACAAGAATATGAACATGAATGATGAACTTTGGTTACTTAAAGGAATTAATGTAAGTATGTTTTAATATGAGGACTACTTGTATGGTGTATGCCTAGTTTGGTTGTTGCTATGGTTGCCTTCCCTGATATGTTTGACTAAAGGTGAATGTTCCCTTGTCCATGAGAAATAAGCTAAGGATGAGATCAAAAGATAAGGATTATGAATGAGGGCCTAAATTGGTTTGCTTAGTGTGGTTAAGATTTATGGGGTCTTATCCATGTATTGCACAAGCATGCTTTGAGGTTACTTATGAAGTGTTTCTCTTATGTTATGTTGATCTAGATGCATTGATTATGCCTATGACTATGTTGTTGACTCTTATGCTTATAGCTTATGTAAATGTGTATCTCTTATGATTATGATATATGTCTTATGTTGACTAACACCTATATTATGCTCATGTTGATGATTTATGCTACCCATCATATTTAGTACTTTATTGTACTAACGCATACTCTTGCATATATTCTTATCAAATATAGGGTCCGGTGATATTGACTTCCATCCCCGTGGTTAAGTTCTTAGCAGAAGCAAGCAAGTGAAGATTTGGTGAGTCCTCATAACTTCGAGAATTTGACCACTATGTTCTTTTATGTCTTTCTTTATGTTTAGACTTTTGTATGGGCTGTGTCCCTAACTCTTTTCAAATATTAGATGGTTTGAGATAAGTGTAAAGACTTCGATTGTATTGAAAAAAATGTTTTAAATTTTCGCACTTTTCTATTATCTTATGTTATGATATGCTAAAGGGCTTGTATGAGACTTCTTGAAGTCTTGTACGCCTTGTTACATCTAGGGGATACCCCTGAATTGTGACAAAAGATCATATTAAGTCCATAAATGAAAAATAAAAAAGAGAATCAAGTAATAACATTTTACAATCAATGGAGTTGAAAAGGTGCAAGATATCTAGGAAAAAGACTCAATAATTTGTTGCCTCTACTAATTCTACCTCCACTACTACATCCTTATTAAATAAAATTTTGGCCAAATGAAGTCGCTCAAGAGATTTGAGTATTCCAGTTTATTATTTGAGAAATACCGACATAGACAGTAAAATCACGAAAATTACAACAAAATAAACCTATTTCTATCACAAAATACATGATAAATTTGATAATTTCAAATGAAAAATAGAACAAAATTAACCTAATCTTTCCTTCATGCATCTATACAAACAACCAAAAAAAAACTTACCAAGTAAATATAACAAGTAATTTGTACAAAACTCCTAGCTCTATGAAGATTCATATGAGAAAATCAAAAGAGGTGAGGTAGGTTCATTTACCAAAGAGGTGAAAAGTGGAAAATATTACCTTAGAACATTTATCCCAATTCCGAATCTGGTGAGTAGCTGAAGTTTACAGAGTTATGAGGTAGATGATGTTTTATTTAAAAAGAGAAACGACGGGTTTATATTTAAAAGTCGCCACTTAATTTTAAAGTAAAATTAAGAAAACTATTCTTCCCAAAAGATTAAAACAAAAATCTAATGAAAATATTAAAGGGTTTGGGGTTCACATTAACATCTCGAAAAGGGTTTGAAAGCACCCGAAATGTCCGCTAACATACAGTTATCCGACAATTAAAATATTTGGCTAAAATTTCAACATGCTTAATTAGTTTAGAAATAAACAAACTTAAGACTTGAAATTATTTTTTAGGGGAAAGGGAAATAATATAAGGGATTACTTAAGTAAATTATTTCAAAATAATTTAAGTAGGAAAATAAGTATAACTATTTAATTTTTTATTTTTTTTAGAATATACATTAATTAATTCAAAATGAATATCTTTGGAGAATTAATTAGGAAAACTTTAAAATTAACTAACACATAAGCAAATAAAAAAAAATGAACAAATAAAATAGAGAGAGAGAGAGAAAGAGAGTTTTGGGCCCAATCTGGTTTTCTGTCCACCTGGGCCAGTACTTGGGCCTAATTTCACTTTGGGCTTTTGGCTCTTTAGAGCCCACCTGTACATGTCCTAATGACTAGCATAATAATTAATTTTCTTTGGGCTTCGGCTTAATTTCTCCCGTCCTAAAATCTAACGAATATTACTAAAAATAAATGGGCCTTTGGCCCAATTACAATGCAACACAAAACTGAAATTTAGAAGGGCTTTTGGTCCTCTTTGTGTTGTATCACACTGTATACAACATGTATACATCCCTTAGTCTCGCTCTAAACACTTGTATTTCAGCTTACGAGGACCTGTTCATCAGTGTCTTCTTTTTGCTTTGGGCAAAGACTCGAGATATAATATAATTGGGCCTCCGTGGCCCATTTGGAGTGAAAAGAGGAAGGTAAGGAGTTCAATGAACTCGACCATAGCTTTTTTGGAGCAGTAACTGGGACATAGAACTAAAGAACAGTGACTTCACCACAAGCCGAGCTTCATCGGATTCCGACGAGCTCCAGTGGACAGTGAACAAAAAAGGAGACCTCAAATTAGACTTCAAACCTTTGATTAAACACTAAGGATACTAACTCTCTGTTTTCAATTCGCTTCAATGTTTTAGCTTCTATATCACCACTTATTTTTGTATGTAAACTATGTAATCTATAAATCTTTCAATTCCAAAAAAAAAATCTCCTCAGTTATTTTTTTTATCGAGAATCTCACCCCTAAAAATCCCTTATACAGTGAAAGAGAGAAGAATTTATATCCTCCGATTTTTTCAGAAAAATGGGTCCATTTAGGGGGGAAAACGGAAGGGAATGAGGGTGAATTCGAAATTCGAAATTCAAAATCCCTTAGAGAGATAACGTTTAAAACTGCTGGAAATAGTACCATTCTCAACGAAATGAGAATGGTATCCGTCTGATTTCGAGCAAAGGTCGAAGGAGCAACTCGATTTAGACACTTGGCTTCGAGAATATTCTTGTACAGAGAAGAATAAGGGAGAGATGAGGGTCACACGATTGTTGGGATCCTAGACTCGCGATTCTGGGCCGATTTTGCTACTGGATTTCTGGGTTTCGTTTGTTTGCTGGTTTACGCGTAGAAGAAGATGTTGTATAGTGGTCAACTAGTACTGTTTGTTGTATTGTATTGTTGCTGGGTCTTTTGGTATTGGGCTGGGAATTGAGTATGTATTTAGCACCAATTTTAGTTTTAAACTTGACTGAAAAAATTGGGTTTAGGAGGAATAAAAAATGCAGCTATAGTTAAGTTTAAGAAATAGCCATACGGATTGCGATTATAGCCATTCGAAATCACAAACGTAGTCAAATTGAAATCATTTAGTAAATTCTCTAGTAATTAAATAAGATGAATTAATATAAATTAATTAATGAGCTTCTTAATCTTAACGAAATAAAATAATCAATTTAATTATAAACTAATGATTTAAAAATGTAAGCTATTATATAACTAAATTAATTTGTAAAATATTTAAACAAAACAAAATCTTTTTTAGATGATTTTTGAATATTTATAAAATGTACTAATCATATATAAAACTATATAAGAAAACATATTTATTATTTAGAAATTATAAAAGCGACTAAAATTACTTTAAAATTACTTGAAAAGTATTTCGAACGCTATAAAACTAATTATTTCAAATTGCTCAAAATTTAAGAAGCTTAGTGATTAATCTATATTGTGGAGGTCCAAAATTGGGTGTTAACAATTGTCCCTCGTTTGACTTGGATTGATGAAAGAAATCCGAGGCAAATGAAATTGACAAATCCAATTTTGACCATCCACATTTCATCTTTTAGAAGGGAGCTTTCGGTACGGACTTTAAGAATTATGGCCGAACCCCGAAATCGGATTTCCTACATATCTCAAGCTATATGAGAATTCAGGTCATTTGTAGTATGATACGTTTGATTTGACGCACAATTTTGAAAGAATCAAAAGTCATCCTGAGACCGAATTATGAAGAAATCAGAATGCTCGGAAATAAGATTTAAGAGAGAATGTCGGAATACAGCCGAGTTTTCAACATTGATCCTGCCAACATATCCTTAAACCTTAGGAATCAGGTTGTTTGTAGTTCAACTCGATCGGTTGAAAAGAAAATCTATTATGCAAGATAACTTTTGGTTCTAGAAAAGTGACAAATAAGTCGAGAATGAAAAAGAGGCTTGCAACCTCTTAACCATGAATGTGGAGCTATTTACATCCATAAGTAAGAACTTACACGAACATAATTTCCAAGTCTCTACATGCATTGTCACTCGGATTAGAAATCTGCTTCCGGTAGAGACCCAAAATTTTTGGATGTGAAACTGAAATCGGTGGACCTAAAGAAAAACCCACATGCCTTTTGATAGGAGTGTGGTTTGATTGTGGAGGAAGTCTCTCCTCTTCTCGCATCCTAAGAGTTTGACACTCCTCTATGGACTATGTCCCAGTTCGCTGCTAAGAAAAAGTTTCACGCTATGCTGCATCCTTTTTTATGTCGTCCGCACCTGTGGTTTGTTTTTTGGAGAATTCATCATTTTGGATGCTCTCGACAAAGACTGAGATAAAACTCATTAGCATAAAAAATGTAGTTCAAATGGGGAGATAACGACTTTTATCGTGTTGACACTTAGTTTTTCTCCTTGAACATTTGACGTCAACTTCATCGGGTTTGACGTAAAGCAAATAAAGTTTGTATCTCATATTTGCAATATAATCTTCAATGTACTCTTCTTTTTATGTCAAAGTAATAAAATAGGCTGATGTAATATGTTGATAGTTCTCTTGATGTCGTTTTTGCAAAGAAAATGATGCAGTTGATGTTGATTTTCTTGCGATACATGACTTCTCCCGCAATGCATGAAGAGAATGCTTCCTTGAAAAATACAGGTGATGTTTCCTCGAAAATCGTAATTGAGGATGACTTTTCCCTGCAATGCATGAAACTTTTTCTCGCGATGCATGAATTTTTCTCTTGCAATACATGAATCCTTTTTTTCGATGCATTCATTTTTTGCGATGCATGAATCTTTTCTCACGACGCATGACTTTTCCCGAGATGCATGAATCTTTTCTTGCAATGCATGACCTTTTTTATCGCGATGCATGAATCTTCTCTCGCAATGCATGAATATTTCTCTTGCGATGCATGCCTTTTTCTCTTGCTATGCATCAGTCTTTTCCTGCGATGCATGTCTTTTCTCTTGATATGCATGACTTCTTCCTCTTGCTATGCATGATTCTTTCTCCTGCGATGCATGTCTTTTCTCTTGCTGTGCATGACTTTTTCCTTTTGCTATGCATGATTCTTTCTCTGCGATGCATGTTTCTTTCTCTGCGATGGATGAAGATAGTGATGATGCCTCCCGATACCAAACGAAGATAAGTTTCACCGAACAATGTAGGTGATCTTCCAGGTATCTTATGGTGGCGGTATTGTATCATTTGACAATACAATAAAAATGACCCTCAGAGTAGCGGTATCATCTCATTTGACAATACGATATTTATGACTCTCCGGATAGGAATATTATCATATCTGAAAATATGATGCAGATTACTTCCTCCGAGTATTTTTAGTTGTTGGAAAATAGTATAATTTCTCTCTTCGGGGTTTCCATTTGCTCCATCTCCGAACATAATCGTGTGTTCATTATGGACATTGCCTTGCTGAGAATTTGAATGAAATAATTCTATTCTTATCCCTGATTCTTTGGGTACGGGAAGCATAAAACTTTTTCTGCATCCACAGAAAAATTATTAGTTTACAGTGAACTGATCTGTGTCGGTCCCTTCGGTTGTCTGCTCTTTGTCTGGTTATCTCCGGTTGATTTCTCTGATCTCCCGCCTCTTGATAAATAAAAAAAAATATTTTTATGCAAATAATTGAAACACGAAAGAAAAGTTTTAAGGAAAATAGATTTTCAAAAAGTAATATTTGGAAAAGGTCACTGCCAAGTGTCATGTCACGTCAAGCTTAGTGAATGTCTTTGAAGTTGATGCGTCTATCTGATTACTTGTTGGGAAGTATTCAAAGTTGGTCTAAAGTGCCGATAAACCCTGTTGAAATTTTGAGGCCATCCTCAAAATTTCTATCTCAGTTAACTGTCTTGGCTTATCTTTAACCGTTGGTGAGCAAATCACGGAATTTTTGAGATCCTCTCAAAAAATTTGTCCTAGTTGCAAATCTCAAAGTAAATTTAGTCTCGACTTTATTGGAGAGATCTTCCTCTTTAGAATTTTTGAGTCCCTCTCAAAATTCTGTCCCAGTTTCTATTGTAAAGAAAGATAGAAATCTTACAGGAGATATTACCGAGCCATCGTGGCGCCTACGTATCCCTTTGAGGCAGAAATCAGGTCAAACGTAAGTTTCCCCTCAAATATTAATAAAAATAGGAAAAATTAAACAAGGAACTGACCGAGGCCGACATAGACTGCCTACGTATCTCATTCTTGATAATTCAGGTCGAACATAGTTCAGATAAAAAGGAAACACATTAAAAAAGATAAAGGGGTGACCAAGGCCGACATAGGCCGCTTACGTATCTCATTCTTGAGAATTCAGGTCAGACGTAGTTCATTACAAAGGGATAAAATCTAAACATAAACGATTACAAGCAAATAAAAGCGATTACAAGGAAAAGATAGAAATCGAATCTTTAAACATTGTATCTTTTTACAACATTTAAGTAGATTGATGAATTGTGAGATCCAATGTTCATGCTCAACCATGTAATGTCATCAAACAAATGTATCGATGTGTTCTCTAAGCAAACTAATGAGTTCTCTTTCCTGCGTTTTGTCAGATATGCACCAATTTTGATTTCTTTGATGGGTTCATCATTTTTCTAATGCACTATTCTGATCTCTTATGAATACGGCTTATCTTGACTTCTAAACTGTCTAAACTCCTCAACCAGGTGTTTGGATACCATGATCTTCTCATTGTAGTCCTCAAATTCGTTCGCATCTACCCCATTTTGTTCATTTAACTTGCGATATGACATGATATTGACATATTTGAAAATATTTTCACTGAAATTATAGAAATATACTATTAGATAGCAAATATAAAGCAAGTAATGTAAATTTTCGCAATAAAAGAGGTTTTTATTTGAAATAAGAAAATAAGAACTTTGGCCATGACGATAAATCATTTTGTCTTTTTCAAAATATTAGGAGGGAGATTAAAACATAGTAAGGCAAAAATAGAGTAAAGGATATGTCTCGAGCCTCATTCGAAACACCACCAATTTTAGAAATAACATGGAATTGTCTATGTCTACCAAGACGAGCGAGGAATCAAGAGCGGAGTAGATGTCCGACTAGGCATTTGCTTTGTTGACTCGTTGTCTAGTATGATTGGTGTCTCGATCATTTTTTCAAGCACAATATCACCTTCTTTGAACCAATTTTTGATTCCTTCCCCTAGACCATTTTGCATTGGAAAAGACTGATATAAGTGAGGCAATGATTTTGGAAAAGCTTGATTGATTTTCTGCTTGTTCTGACCCTCTTTCGGCACTAAAGCAAAAGCTTGATGAGGTGTCATGATCACAAATTTGGATTTCTCTCTTTTGGTTGGAGAGGCTACAACTTTCTCAAGCTTTTCAAGGTTGGATGAGATTGTAACTTTCTCCATATTCGAATCTTCTTCGACTTCAACCATATTAATAGTCACCCCTCCATGATTCGGCATGGGGTTACTATTAATATTAGGAGTGGCAGTCTGAAGAGTGACAACATTTAGATCTATCAAATCTTAAATTTTATGCTTCAAGTTGATACAATCCTCAGTAATATGTCAGCACCTCTTGAATGGTAAGAACAATTAAGATCGGGTCTATAAAGCTTGGAGTTGACATTGATATTTTTTGGATCAATTGTCTGTATCAGGCTAGCTGATCTCAATCTTTCAAAAAGTTATGTTCGACTTTCAACTAAAGGAGTAAAGACTCTAGAAAGTTTCTTCTCAAGATTTGTGCTAGGAGGATAGTAATTATTTCCTGGATGTGAAGGTACTTGACGGTAGTTTGGAGGATTTTGGTGAGATGATGTTTACGTTCAGAAATTTAGGTATTGTGGAGCTTGGTAGCTGGGAGGGATATTTTGGTAGTGCGGGGGTGGAGTTTGGTAACTTGATTGGATATTTGAACAATTAACTGATGGAACTTGGTAATATGAATGGGTATTTTGGTAATGTGGATGTGGAGTTTGGTAAACAAGAGGTGGAAGCTGGTAACTCGATGGCGGAGTTTTGTAATTAAGAGGTAGAATTCGGTAACTTGGTGGTCGAGTTTGATAACCTGGTTAGGTATAACAAACTAGATATGAATTTTGTGAAGCTTGAGGATAACCTTTGTAAGGTGAGGATTTTCCGAAGTGTCCTTTTCCATCAGATGCGCAGGAAATAGAAGACACATCCTCTCTTTTCTTTTTCAACAATCCTGAAGATTCGGTTGGGGCGGCAACACGAGAAATCTTTCCAGTTTTAATCCCATCTTCGATAGCCCACCTACCTTGACTATCTCTGCAAATTTTGCTCCAATAAGCAGCATTATCCTGTCATAACACTTTGGCTCTTGAATGAGTATGAACACTTCAATGATCTTCTTCTCAGACATAAAGGGTCGAACCTAAGCGGCCTCTTTCCTCCATCTATACGCATATTCACGATAGCTTTCAATGGAGTTCCGTTTAATTCTCTCCAAAGAATAGCGATCAGGAACGATCTCCACATTGTAGGCGAACCGTCCGACAAAATCCTTAGCTAGTGCATTCCAACTAGACTATTGCCTTATCTCATGAGAGGTAAACCATTCCAACGCTTCTCCACTTAAACTTCAGCTAAAGAGCCGCATTAACATGGCTTTATTCCTGCCAACTCCTACGAGTTGGTCATAGTAGGCTCTCAGGTGCGCCAATAGATTTCCTGTTCCTTCGAAAATGTCAAATTTTGGCACTTTAAACCCTTCCGAGAGATCTAGATTCGAATGGATGCACAGATCCTCATAACTCAACCCATCGACTTCAGGAATATAATGCAGCTCCTTCATGGCTTTCCTGATCTCATCTTTCATATTCAACTTGGATGCCTCTTCCTTTGACCTCCACTCTCTCTCATGTTCCTCATAGTGATCAAGCTTGGAATAGTTGGCATAGGGTTCATTTGGAATTGTAATTTGAAAAGTAGTCTTTTGAGGCAATGGCGGAGCAATGGAGGGATTCTGGGTATTTTGAGGGGCTTGGTAATTTTGGGGGAAAGTCTGGGGGTTGGTATGCTGATTTTGGTGATGAAGGGAGGTTTGTGGGTTGTTAACGTTTTGGTTTTGAGGAGGCGGACAAGTTTGGGGGTTGTCATTTTGAGGAGGAAGTGGTGTTTGGTAAGAGACAGAGGCCTGATGAGGATTTAGGGCGGTTAGGTCGATGATTGAGGGATTTTGAGCAAGGTTAGATGATGGGTTCTGAACCTGTTCCGTGCTTGGAGGAGGAAAGTGGAGTGGAGGTCTTCCATCCCCTGGAGTATTGAAAGCGAATATTGGACTTGGCAACTCTTGCCTTCTTTGCATTTCAACCCTCATTTCGGCAATCTGCTGCATCAACTGCATAATTAATTCATTTTGATCAGTGGCGGCAGGCTGAGCCACGACAACATCAGTCAAGCCAACCTCGTCATTGTTATCACCCATTACTGCTTTTCCTTTTTGCGAACTTTGATCGGGGAAGGAATCTTTGGGAGCCTTAGATCTTGTAAAATAAGGGTGCTCAGCCAACTTATCAACACATCAGTTCTAAGCACCTGACAGAAGAAAAATAACTCAAAAAGTAAATGTGTTAGTGCCTGAAGGTGATAAATAGTGCAAGATATCACACATATGACCGCAAACACATAAAAGTTGCTCCATTTGAAGATAAACTAGCTCACATATTTAAAGATATGACTAAATAGACAGGAATTTATCTATTTGATTGTGAGCTTTATGAATTTGAAATGTCAATTTGAGCCGAGACAAAGTTGATTGTATCTTTCATTGTTATATTTCCGATTTTTTATTTATAGAAAACTCTATTCTCTTTGCAAGAGTTGGGAAAGATAAAATTTCTCAAAATAGGGACCGAGCCTTGAAGGGCTGCCTACATATCTCATGGAGGAGAATTCAGGTCCTACGCAGTTCGACCTTCTTTTTGACTTGAGATGAAAATTGATCTTTTGTTGAGAAGAAAGAGTAAGATTTGAAGATTGAAGTTTGAATTTTGTTGGGAAACTTAAGACTTGAAGAGTATTTGGACGTACTTTTGACAGTGACTTGATATTTGTGTTTATGGACTTCTTGAAAATTTCAAAAAAGAGTAGGCTAGAGCATCTCCAAATAAAACAATATAATCACACAAGAAGTTATAACACTTAATCAATTATTGCGCGTTCTAAACAAATATGTGACCCTTTTGTGCCAATGGTAGGTCTTACGATTTGAAGGATGTATACGTCATTTGAAATATTCTATTGCCTCGAAAACCCAACTTTATACAAGTTTTATGAATACACTGAATGGGAATACATACTAGGGGAAAAAGGGATACAAATAATAAGTCCCACACAGGGGTACAATCATAAACTATGCCTTCGTGAAAGGTCCTTCTTTCTTGTGTTTCTTGCCATCTCAGAATGTCCATGCTTTTGGATGGAATAGTAACTTGAACCGTCTTTGACTCAAACAAATTATTACACTCCCTACCCCAAGAGACAATGGTTTGTCAAACGACGTATACATCCTTCAAATTTAACACATAAATATGAACGTCCGCTTAGGCTATGGGCCATTTTGGACTCAAAGTGGTCTTTCTAATGGGCCCAACATGCCTTAGGTGTTGAGTCATCTTAGGCCAATGCACTAAACTTTGGGATTGAGTTTTTACTCTACACTAGTTTGACTAGGAGTGAGCTTTATTTATAGTGGATTGGTGACCCAAGTGGACTACTTGGGCTAGGACAGTTAACGACCGTTGACTATCCAGTAGCCAACTACATTCATTAGGGTGCCCCAAAACAATTGGGTTCACGAACGACTACGGCCCGCATAATCGTCCTTTAAGTGAAAAATAAAAATAAGAGTCGTTTGACAGAATATGTCATACCATGTATACAATAGTTCAATATTGCAGAAATTTAAACAAATAAACAAAAATACATTAGCCAATGAATTTAATTTTAAGGTTAGAACTTAATTCAATTCCCCAGCAGAGTCGTCATTCTGTTTTATTTAAAAAGAGAAACGATGGGCTTATATTTAAAAGTCGCCACTTAATTTTAAAGTAAAATTAAGAAAACTATTTTTCCCAAAAGATTAAAACAGAAATCTAATAAAAATATTAAAGAGTTCGGGGTTCACATTAACATCTCGAAAAGGGTTTGAAAGCACTCGAAATGTCCGCTAACATACAGTTATCCGACAATTAATATATTTGGCTAAAATTTGAACATGCTTAATTAGTTTAGAAATAAACAAAATTAAGACTTGAAATTATTTTTTAGGGGAAAGGGAAATAATATAAGGGATTACTTAAGTAAATTATTTCAAAATAATTTAAGTAGGAAAATAAGTATAACTATTTTTATTTTTAGAATATACATTAATTAATTCAAAATGATTATCTTTTGGAGAATTGATTAGGAAAACTTTAAAATTGGCTAACACATAAGCAAATAAAAAAAATGGAACAAATATAGAACAAATAAAATAGAGAGAGAGAGATATTTTTAGGCCCAAGTCTGATTTTCTGTCCACCTGAGCCAGTACTTGGACCTAATTTCACTTTGGGCTTTTGGCCCATTAGAGTCCACTTGTACATGTCCTAATGACTAGTATAATAATTAATTTTCTTTGGGCTTCGGCTCAATTTCTCCTGTCGTAAAATCTAACAAACAATACTAAAAATAAATAGGCCTTTGGCCCAATTACAATGCAACACAAAACTGAAATTTAGAAGGGCTTTTGGTCCTCTTTCTCCTGTATCACACTGTATACAGCATGTACACATCCCTTGGTCTCGCTCCAAACACTTGTATTTCAGCTTTCGAGGACCTGTTCATCAGTGTCTTCTTTTTGCTTTGGGCAAAGACTCGAGATATAATACAATTGGGCCTCCGTGGCCCATTTGGAGTGAAAAAAAGAAGGTAAGGAGTTCAATGAACTCGACCATAGCTTTCTTGGAGCAGCAATTGGGACAACAAACTAAAGAACAGTGACTTCACCACAAGCCGAGCTTCACCGAATTCTGGGTTTCGTTCGTTTGCTGATTTACGTGGAGAAGAAGATGTTGTACAGTGGTCGGTTGGTACTGTTTGTTGTATTGTATTGTTGCTGAGTCTTTTGGTATTGGGCTAGGAATTGAGTATGTATTTGGCCCAATTTTAGTCTTAAACTTGACTTAAAAAAATGGGTTTAGGAGGAATAAAAAATGCAGCTAGAGTTGAGGTTAAGAAATAGCCATACGAATTGCGATTATAGCCATTCGAATTCATAAACGTAGCCGAATTGAAATTATTTAGTAAATTCGGCTAGTAATTAAATAAGATGAATTAATATAAATTAATTAATGAGCTTCTTAATCTTAACGAAATAAAATAATCGATTTAATTATAAACTAATGATTTAAAAATGTAAACTATTATATAACTAAATTAATTTGTAAAATATTTAAACAAAACAAAATCTTTTTGAGATGATTTTTGAATATTTATAAAATGTACTAATCATATATAAAACTATATAAGAAAACATATTTATTATTTAGTAATTATAAAAGTGACTAAAATTACTTGAAAAGTATTTCGAATGTTATAAAACTAATTATTTCAAATTGTTCAAAAGTTAAGAAGCTTAGTGATTAATCTATATTGTGGAGGTCCAAAATTGGGTGTCAACAGCTAAAGTGGCAGAGAAATGACGGTGTAGAGAAGTGTAGTTGTGAGAGAAGAGTAGAAGTGAGGACTCAAAGTAATCTGGAATAGTGAGTGAAGTTTTCAAAAATGTATTTGTATTCATGAACTAAAAGTACAATATAAAAATATAGATGTTGTATTATATACTTTATATAAATAATTATATTTTCAGATGGGGATTTAAAATCTCCGTTATTTATTTAATTTTTTCTCTTTTCAGACGGTGGGGGTTCTAAACCCCGCTATTTACTTTCAATTTTTGCCAACTACCAAATCCCTTTTATTTAATGTAATTTGATACATGCTCAATCATTCAGTGTCTTTTATAAACTAATGTTCTATTACCTAAGAGCATTGTGTTCATACGTCCAGGCCCTGACAAATAAGTAGCCATGCTCTTTTAGTAGTGTTGTCAAGCTCTAACTGACCGGTAAGCTCCACTTCCTTTGTAGTTGTCTGCATGTTTAGAGTTGTATTGTCTTTTGTTATATATATAACTCATCGGAAAGTCAGGTCTTGTCTTGGCCAATATCTATACTCTTAGAAACTTGCAGATTTGAGTGGTGAAGTAGTAGGTTGTCGACCATGTCACATTGCTACTTGTTAATATCAACATGGTGACCTTGTTTGCCCATTGACGTGTTTCTATAATAAATTATAGTGTCAGGTTACTTGGAGTTGTTACTACTACAATATTCTCTGGTTATAATTTTAATGGGCTTGACTTCTATTAATTGGAGTTTGATTATCTGTGTTTGTGGGACTTGACTGATACACACCAATAATGTATGTATTTAATAAGGTCTATTCAGGATCTACTATGGCATATGTGCTAGTCATGCCTATCGAGGTTGAAGCGTGATACTAAATTTGATACATTCAAGATATACCTTCAAATGATGTAACACTTATCATATGCTAATCTACAAAATGCAAATAAAGTTAAGGTAGAATCCCACAGAGAACAATACAAGGATTATTAATCTAGTATAGAATTTTACTAACCATTCTTCAAACTTAATAATTTGCCATATGAAAACATTCCTCATGCCATCTAGTTCTTATTGAACTATAATTGCCATTATTTTTAGATTGAAGAATTAATAATCATAAAACACAATCTTACTTCATTAGAAATTGCTTCAGATTCATATAAAGTAATAAAATGTTAAGTAAAGTGTTAGTGAAATACTTACAAGATAATAAAAAATACAAAATTACAATTGAAAATAAAAATGAAGAAATAAATCTCTTCAGGCTGAGGCGCGGATATCTCGCTCTCTTTAAGGAGATTCAAGCCCACTGCAGCAAATGTTTTCACCGGTCCAGCAGTAGTCCTTCTTGACTTGTCCCCTCCAGGATACAACAACCTTAACACAAAGTATAACTCAACAACTCTGGACAAGAGTTGAGTCTAAAACTCCACAAAAAGAACACCTTCCTTCAACTAATAAGAACTCTCTTTTTGACTAACTCTTTCACTCTATATTTTTCTTGTTATCACCCAACCAAATGAAGACCACCACTATTTATACTACAAGAAGTCTTCCTAGCAATGAATAGGGAGATAATGTGATAGTAAATAGTGAAGATAATGGTCTTAGGAGTTACATATGTTACAAAGAATAATTGGGAATAAAGAGTGAAGTAAAATGGGCAACTAAAGGCCACCAACGTGCAAAGACTCAACGGACAAAAGGAAGATGCTGCACAAAGACCATAACTTCCCAACGTTCTCTACAACATTTATCACTAATGAAGAATGGCAATAAAGCCTAACTGACTGTTAGTGGCGGATGTATGTTATGAATTATGGGTGCTTAAGCACCCATTGCTTTTTGCAATAAACACTAATATTTGTTTGTAATATCTAATAATTTATTCAAATGTATTAACTAAGCACCCACTTTATATAGCAATTCTCAAACTAAAAATAATTGAGCACCCATGAAAATAAAATTTCTGGATCCACCACTGCTGACCGTAGATGAAATGTCACATTAAGAGTGAGGATTGTAACTCCTAAAATGCATGCTACATGCTCACCGCACATAGTAAGTATAGATACTGCCAAACGGACAAAGGTGCAAATTAATATAATAAAATATTAATATTAAAATGCTAACAAACCAACATAAAGGTTATACATTTTATCTCTTTAGTTTTTGAGGAATTCAATAACTAAGCACACGTACTACGAGAACAAAACCAATTTGCTGGACAGATTAACAAAAAATTAGGAGCATAGCACGTAATCTGATGTGTTTTTGTATTAATCATCCACTTAAACCAAAAAAAAATTCATGAAAATATATTTAGTTAGATTCTATTTCTATATTTATTTTTATTACTATTAATAATTAATATAATAAAATTAAATTAAACTAGTAACTTTTGTTCTTCCATTTCTTGCTTATATTCCTCTTCTTCACCGAATCCTATCTCCTTTTTACCTACGATTTCTTGAAGAGTTCATCACTACGATACAATAAATTCCATTAATTTTTGCAAAATTTGTGACGGAAGATTGAGCTGAAACAATCAAAGTTCCCTTTTCTTTTAATCTTCCCCAATTTTGTGAATTAGGGCTTGTGAAAAATGATGAAAATTCCGTTACCGGACTGTCTGATCGCCGATTAATCGGCGACCTTGTTTGCTGTTCGCTGTTCGGTTTTGTATGGAAACACGGAGCCGGAAACGAACGGAGGCCACGTCATCAGCGCCTTCTGCTTCTTCTCCTTCATCAGGTCCCACCACACGCGCTGTTAAGAGAGCTCGTTTTACCACACGCGCCGCCTCAAACTCGATCTCAACTCGTTCCCGACTCACAAATCGTTCCCAAGACCAACAATCGATGGACTCCACGAATGAATCATCCGGGTCGGGCAGCCGAACCAGGCGGGGAAAGAATCACGGGGGAGATAGAAATAATCCGGAGAAGGGTAAGGAGAAAGAGCACGAAATTAGGGATAGAGACAGAGATATGGGATTGAACATGAATACTGATGGGGGTGATGAAGATGATAATGAAAGTGAAGGTGGTGCTGGGATTTTGCAACATAATTTGACTTCAGCAAGTAGTGCACTTCAAGGATTGTTGAGAAAATTGGGTGCTGGTTTGGATGATTTACTGCCGAGTTCAGCAATGGTGTCCGCTTCCTCGTCCCAACAGAATGGGCGTCTGAAGAAGATATTATCGGGCTTGAGAGCTGATGGGGAAGAAGGGAAGCAAATAGAGGCATTGACGCAGCTTTGTGTGATGCTTTCCATTGGGACAGAAGACTCTTTGAGCACTTTTTCAGTGGACTCGTTTGTACCTGTCCTGGTGGGGTTGCTTAATCATATGAGTAATCCTGATATTATGCTTCTCGCAGCTAGGGCGTTAACCCATTTAGTTGATGTTCTGCCATCTTCTTGTGCTGCTGTTGTGCATTATGGAGCGGTTTCATGTTTTGTAGCTCGCTTACTCACGATTGAATACATGGACTTAGCTGAACAGGTGATAAAGTTATTCCTTTGTGCCAAAGGGAATTGAATGCCACTCTCTAGAATTGGGCCTTGTACATAACAACAATAGCAATAATTGCATCTCAATCCGAAACTAGTTGGGGTTGGTTATGTGAATCATTCCATTTGGACTCATTTCATTTCAATGCTCAATAATTTGTATGTTTATGATAACATTAAGAGTTATTCTAGAAGTAGAAATTCTTAATATAACATCTCTGCTAAGAGAATACGCTGTGTAAGTGCTGCAGTTTGCTTAATATTGGCATGATTGAAATTTTAAGTTATGATGCTAATGTTAAACTTTTAACAGTCTCTACAAGCTTTAAAGAAGATATCTCAAGAAGATCCAACTGCTTGTTTGCAAGCAGGTGCACTCATGGCTGTGCTATCATATCTCGATTTCTTTTCCACTGGTGTTCAGGTAGTGAAGCTAATAAATTGTAAATGATTTTATTGACATAAGCCATTGATAGTTCCATTTTTTAGGTTGAATATCATTCTGATCTTCTTTTCATTCTCCCATAGAGAGTAGCACTAGCAACTGCTGCTAATATGTGCAAGAAGCTGCCTTCAGATGCTGCTGACTTTGTGATGGAAGCTGTTCCATTGTTGACGAATCTCCTTCAGTATCATGATGCAAAGGTGAGATCGTCATCACGTCATAACAAAATCACAGGGAGATTTGTCAAGTTTTTTAGCTTAATAAACTTATTTTCGTCCTTTTCGCCTCCTCAATTTGGTTAAACCTTCTCTCTTTATCATTTTATTTCTTGGTGCTTGGATGTGTGTGTAGGTATTAGAGCATGCTTCTATCTGCTTGACCCGGATTGCTGAAGCATTTGCATCATCTCCAGAAAAGCTAGATGAACTCTGTAATCACGGACTTGTCACACAGGCTGCCTCCCTCATCTCAACCAGTAATTCTGGAGGTGGTCAGGCTTCACTCAGCACAGAAACTTACACAGTAAGTTCAATTATTGAATGTGCTGATTGTTTACATGGGGCTGTAGTTATGACTTGATTTTGTTTGCAGGGCTTGATCCGGCTTCTTTGTACTTGTGCCAGTGGCTCTCCATTAGGGGCTAAAACCTTGATGATGCTTGGTATCAGCGGGATCCTCAAGGACATTTTATCAGCCTCTGTCTCTATTTCACCTGCCATGAGCAGACCTGCGGAGCAGGTATGTGTGATAGCTTTAATTTTCGCAATCCACTGCTTGCTGTGTTTGTCACTATTTTCATAAGGGTGTGTTCAAGAGTATCGGAAAAAAGAAGTATAAATTTTACTAAATTATAGAAATTTTGAAACTATTGCATATTGGATATTTGTGGCATGAGGAGACAGGATTAGATATTCTATGTATTTTCACGTGGTTAAGTGGAAGTGGACAATAATTTGGGGCTGAGCTTTAGTTTGTGGAATGAATTTAGAAAACAGTAGGAGCCCGTTTTTGTTCCGTTCCTTTGTCTTTACTTTGTCATTCCCCCAAGGAATAGATGTTCTACAAAAATACTGAGGAATTGCTGTAGTTTTTCTTGAGGAAATTAAAAGTACAGTCAAACACTGCATGAAGAAAGTGTAATAAGATGATTGACACTGCACTCCATGTGATGTGGATTAGTGGGGTCAGCCTTTTCTTACAAAACAAGGTAGTAAGGCCACAGTGTGTCTCTGTCTAGAATGAAACACCTGAGTCCAGAATTTTTTTTTTACAATTGATAATAATGAGGATCTAGATAGTTCGTTAACACTCAAAGGTGTCTATTTCTTTTTCTGCTCAGCTCAGTGTTACAGTTCAATGGCAGGCCTGAGAACTTTTCTACTATTAGGCTTTGTAATTTTTGTTTGGTGGGAATATAATTTATGTAATATGCATGACACATAATCAAACTGCTAGTTGAATTCAACCTCTCTCTGTAGCCACTTTCTGGGCATTGTGGTTCTTGCTTTTATGATAGATCCCAAGTGTACTTTTTTCTTATTGTAGATTTTTGAGATTGTGAATCTTGCAAATGAACTACTTCCTCCGCTGCCTCAAGGAACCATCTCTCTTCCCGTTAGCATAAATTTGTTCATTAGAGGTCCTTTTACGAGGAAATCCTCTGCTAGTGGTTCTAGCAAACAGGAGGATCTGAATGCATCTTCTCAGGAGGTATCAGCTCATGAGAAACTATTGAATGATCAACCTGAACTTCTGCAACAATTTGGAATGGATCTCCTTCCTGTTCTGATCCAGGTTAGTATTTTAATTCCATGGGTATATTACTGTCACTACCTTACCATAGTGGACAGACATTAGAGATGTGACTTCCGGTTACTCGTTTTGCTGATCAGACATATGGATCCAGTGTAAATACAGCAGCACGCCACAAATGCCTCTCAGTTATTGGAAAACTTATGTATTTCAGTAATGCAGATATGATTCAGTCTTTAATTAATGACACTAACTTGTCAAGGTATGTTGGGACCAAATTAAAGCTTCATATTATTCTTCAACATTTGGCCAGTGGAAGCAATGTTTTTTCAATAGGACAATATTTCTTTCAATGATATTTTTCTCAATGCGAGTTCTGAATGTAATGCTTGATTGTAACGTCTTAATAGTTTCTTGGCTGGGGTTTTGGCGTGGAAGGATCCCCAAGTATTGGTCCCCGCTCTTCAAATAGCAGAGATTCTAATGGAGAAGCTCCCTGGAGTTTTTGGCAAGATGTTTGTCCGGGAAGGTGTTGTTCATGCTGTAGATGCCTTGATGTTGTCTGGGTCTCATGTTTCTGCTCCTCCCCATCCAACACTTTCTGAGAAGGAGAAACATAATAGACGCTGTAGCACTAATTCCAATACAGATGCAATTTCTGTTGAAGATCTTACAAGTCCAGTTCCAAGTACTGGATCTCTGCCAAATTCGATAGAAATTCCGACTGTCAATTCTAGCCTTCGAATGTCAGTCAGTACATGTGCAAAAGCTTTCAAGGATAAATACTTCCCATCAGATTCTGAGGCTGCTGAAGCTGGCGTCACAGATGATCTTATACGATTGAAGAATCTCTGCATGAAGTTGAATGCTGGTATTGATGAGCAGATAGCTAAACCTAAAGGAAAATCCAAAACATTTGGTCCTCAGCTTGGGGATAGTTCTGTTGGAAAAGAAGAAAACTTGGCTGAAGTGATTGCTGCCATGATGGGGGAACTCAGCAAAGGGGATGGTGTTTCAACTTTTGAGTTCAGTGGAAGTGGAGTTGTTGCTTCTTTGCTGAAATATTTTACGTTTGCGTACCTTTCTAAGGAAAGAATCTCTGATACTAGTATGTCTAGGCTTCGACAAAAAGCAATCAGAAGATACAAGTCTTTTATTGCAGTTGCCCTTCCTGCTGGTGTTGATGGTGGAAGTATGGTTCCCATGACTGTTCTGGTCCAAAAGCTTCAAAATGCTCTATGTTCGTTGGAGCGTTTTCCTGTTGTGTTAAGTCATAGTTCCAGATCATCGACAGGAAATGCACGTCTTTCTTCAGGTTTAAGTGTTTTGTCTCAGCCTTTTAAGCTGCGCCTTTGCAGAGCTCAAGGAGAGAAAACCCTCCGTGACTACTCTTCAAATGTTTTGCTGATTGATCCTTTGGCAAGTTTAGTTGCTATTGAAGAATTCCTCTGGGCCCGAGTTGAGCGACCTGAGGCTGAACAGAAGGCCTCTGCTTCTGCAGGAAACTCTGGGTCTGGGACTATACCTGCTGGAGGCAGTGCGTCATCTCCATCTATGTCCACTCCTGCCTCTGCATCTCGTCGTCAGTCTGCTCGATCAAGGTCAGCAGTTAATATTAATGAAAGTGATGGAAGCTCTTCAAAGGGGAAAGGTAAAGCGGTTTTGAAGCCTGCTCAAAAAGATGGCAGAGGAATTAGATCAAGAGATCCTGCTAGAATGAGAGCTGCCTTGGCGAAAGCCTTAGGAGAGGAGAAACCTGTTGACGGGGAGACTAGTTCAGAGGTAATTTATTCACTTTATTAAGTTTGTTATGCTCTGTATGTATGTATGTAGTATATTGAAGATGTTTGGCTTAGTAGTTGCTTGAGTTTACTTGAAATGAAGGAGTAATCTTGTACGGTTCTCAAATAAAACCTCGCAAGTGTTTAGAGCCATTAATTTTAGATTTCTTATTTTCTACTTTTTTTTCTCTCCGTGTTAACTATTTTTTTTTTGAGAATGGTAACAGTTAATCTATATATCCACTGGTACACTACATCAAAATATGTAGTCCCCCTTCTAAAGTATTACAACTTACATCTTGAACATCTATTTGTTGTTCCTATGAATAGTCTGAAGCGTCAAAAATATCTTCTGTTTGAGCTATTAATTTATGTCTACACCAAAAATAAAACAGAGCTAAACAATTCATTTTGAACTCCCGGAAGATGCTCTGCTTGTCTTCAAAACATCTCCTATTTCTTTCTTTCCACACTTTCCACGGAGTGCATGCAACGACAATCTTCCATCTTCCTTCCTCTTTGGCTGCATTGCCATCCCTGTTCCAGCATTTTAGCAATCCTTTTATGTTCCCTGGCCTCACCCACTTAATCCTCCACGGATAAATGAGTATCTTCCGCAACTGGTCTGTCCGAACTTCCTTCAGTATCTTTGTGATATCCCCCGTTAGCTTTGTTTCCTTTAGACACACTACATCAGTTTTCCATGTATGTAGAATCTTCCTGATTAGCCTCCTCTTTCTGCCACAGTTTAGGCCTCTAACATTCCAAGGCACTCTTTCCAACTTCTTTGATCCTTTATTGCCAGGTATTCCCCCCTACTTCTTGAGCCATAACTACAGAATTTGGTATCAAGCTGTAATCCTTTCAGTTCATTCACTCCCTTCTTTTTTACAATGGTTTTCTCCCCCTTGTTCATCCGATTGTTGTTGTCAATCTTCATAAATAATTCTTTGGCCTTCTCATCGCACCCTTTAAGACCTATACCCAATTCAGTGCTTAGTTTGATGATGTGTTGTTGAATCCATTCTGAAGTGTTGATGTCTTGAACAACCTCCTCAACTGGTAATTGCATTTTCAAAGGAATTGCATTTTCTTCAATGCAATTTGCTGCTTCATCCAGTTCCTTCAGTTGCAAGGCCTTAGATTCCTCGTTGTCTACTTGCACTGCATATATTCAGTTTTGGTTTTTCTCTATTTGAACCCTTTAGACTCCATAGTTTGTCTCCAAACGTCCAACCTTGCATTAACTTTGATCCACATCTCATCAATCAGTACTATGTCGTTGCAAATAACATATACCATGGAATCTTCTCCTGGATAGACTGCGCCAACTCATCCATCACCAAGGCAAATAGGAAAGGTCTAAGAACTGATCCTTGGTGCAGCTCCATCTCAACCGGGAAGTGTTTCAAATCTCCTCCAGTTGTTCTAACCCGAGTCTGGGCTCCATCAGACATGTCCTTCTATCGCCCTAATATAAACCATCGGGACATCTCTAGCCTCCAAGCACCTCCAGGGGACATTCCTCGGTACTTTGTCATAGGCCTATTCACGGTCAATGAACACCATATGTAGGTCCCTCTTCCTTTCCCTATATTTCTCTACTAGTCTCCGCATGAGATGGTGACTTCGGTATTCTATCGTCCGGGCATGAATCCAAATTGATTCTCAAAAATAGACACCCCTCTCCTCACCCTCATCTCTACCACTCTCTGCCGAACCTTCATAGGGTGGCTTGGCAATTTGATACCCGTGTAGTTGTTATAGTTTCAGATATCACCCTTGTTCTTATACAATGGAACTATTGTACTCCACCTCCCTTTGTCGGGCATTTTTGCCGTCCTAAAAATACCCTTAAGCAACCCAGTTAATCACTCCATACCTGCCTTGTCCGTGCTCTTCCAAAATCCCACCGGAATCTCATTGGGTCCGGTCGCTCTTCCCCTGCTCATCCTTCAAATATCACGTTTAACCTCGTCAACCCTAAAACACCTATAGTACCCAACTCTGTGGAATTTACCTTCAAGTTTTGGTGGTACCTTTTTATAACTCAAGACTCCGAAGGAATCAAACATTTACTTTAATATCTGAAACTTCCTCAAGTTGATGTAATATCTTTCTTTTCTCTCTAAAATTCTTGACATAATTAGCTTCTTGAAGGCGATCAAATTATTTTGTTGATCATCCTGAAAATTTGAGTTTTCCAGATGTAACAAAGATATTTATGGGAAACCTTGATTCTTTTTGTTGGTGTCCTTGCTTACATTTTTCAACTACTAAGGTGGTGTTAATGGAATTTATGTCCACCTGAATGCTGACATTTCACTGTTTGTTTTCATGTTAAGGATGACGAGCTGCATCCTTCTCTCATTGAACTTGATGATGCTTTGGTGATTGAGGACGATATGTCCGACGAAGATGAAGACGGCCATGATGATGTATGTTGTTAGATTTCTCTATTTCTTTTGTTCTTTCAATTTTTCTTGTTTAAATGGATTAACTTGATCTCCATAGTTAAGGGTTCAAAGTCTTCTTGAACATTGTTAGGCAAAGGAAATTACTTTAGATTAAAAGCTGCACAAGTGTTCTAAGCTTTTGGTTTACTGATTCTTAAAGATGCATTAGTGTCAACTAATGAACTTAACTCTATAACTAGAAGTAGATAATTTTTTAAAATGGTGGCCATGGGAAACTAGCCCCTGGGCTGTTTTAATTGGGTTGATTGTGCTTGTTAAAAGAAAAGTCTTCCAGCCGATTCAGAATCACTTGGTGATTATTTCCCATTCGTTCAAGCCTTGGTGGACAGAGTTACCCGTTATGGTAGACAAAGTTACCCGGTACATGTATTAGTGGGAGGTGTATTAGTGGGAGGTAACGAGTACTTCGTGGAATTGGATGAGGTGTGTGCAAGTTGTGGTCCGGACACTCTGTTATCAGAAAAAAGAAAAGCCTGGTAAAAAAAATTCCATTAGAAAACAAACATGAGCTCAGTGTGCTTGTTGATTAGGGTTCAAGTAAAGAATGGGACTTGGTCTGGGGTATTATGTGGTGTTTCCATCAAAGGGATTTTTGGTTTGGTGTTCTCTTAATATAAGATAAATATGTTCTATTATAGCAAGGAGTTTTTGGGAAATGGAATTGTGTAAGCTCCTACGATGAGGAAATCATGAGGGATCGTTAAACAAGGACTATGGATGGAAGCGGGCAAACCTTTGTCCTACATTTGATTCTTGAATTAGGCATGGATTTGACAATGAAATTTTTTTTTTTGGCACAATCAAAGCCTTTCCCTTCTATTTGTAACTGAAACTTTAAAATATAAAGTAAAGAGATTCAGCTGGTGATTGTAAGGAAGTGTTTGAATGGTGAGGTTAGTGAGATTTCCTTTGAGGGGAGGGATTGGGGAGGTATGGAAGACATGAATGGAATATTTCAAAAAGGCATCTATTTATGAACTGCTTGTTTTTTTCTGGGGTGGGGGAGTGGGGGGGTTATACTTTCTTCCCCGTATATGCATACTTTTATCCTTTCTTGATGTATCACTCTGAAAAGCTTTTTCAATGTTAGATATAGAAGGTGCAAATATTGTGTTAGCGACATTCTTATTTTTTGTACCCGTTTTTCCAGGTGCTGAGGGATGATCCTCTTCCTGTCTGCATGGCAGATGAAGTGCATGATGTTAAATTGGGAGACTCTTCGGAGGATAGCCCTTTTGCACAGACACCAACTGGTAGCAATACAAATGCTGCTGGTGGTTCTAGGAGCAGAATTGCTTCTGCTCGGGGATCTGATTCCGTTGAGTTCAGAAGTAGGAATTCCTATGGTTCAAGAGGGGCAATGTCATTTGCTGCTGCTGCCATGGCTGGTCTTTCATCTGCTAGTGTTAGAGGTGTGAGGGGCGCTAGAGATCGACATGGGCATCCTCTACTCAGCTCTGGTGATCCACCAAAACTAGTATTTTCTGTTGGTGGGAAGCCGCTTAATAGGCAGTTGACTATCTACCAGGCTATCCAGCGGCAGCTTGTTCTAGACGAGGATGATGATGAGAGATATGGTGGCAATGATTTTGTATCTAGTGACGGAAGCAGGGTTTGGAGTGATATTTACACTATCACATACCAGAGGGCAGACAACCAAGCTGAGAGGTCAAGTGGGTCTGGGAGTTCAATTTCCAAGTCTATGAAAACCAGTTCTTCAACAAGTTTCAGTGCTGATCCTTCATTGGTTCGAGCATCATTGTTAGATAGTATATTGCAGGGAGAACTTCCTTGTGATCTGGAGAAAAGTAACCCTACTTACAGTATTTTGTACCTCTTACGTGTATTGGAGGCGCTGAATCAGCTTGCCCCCCGTTTGCGAGTCCTGTCCATGATTGATGATTTCTCTGAAGGAAAAATTTCTAGTCTAGATGAGCTCAGTACTACGGGTATCAAAATTCCTTCTGAGGAATTTGTCAATAGTAAGCTCACTCCGAAATTGGCACGACAGATCCAGGATGCTCTTGCACTTTGTAGTGGATCTCTCCCATCTTGGTGTTACCAGTTGACCAAGGCCTGCCCATTTCTTTTTCCATTTGAGACTCGGCGCCAGTACTTCTATTCAACTGCTTTTGGGTTGTCACGTGCTTTATATAGGCTGCAGCAACAGCAAGGTGCTGATGGTAATGGGTCTACTCATGAGAGAGCAGTTAGGGTTGGCAGATTACAGCGCCAGAAAGTTCGTGTCTCAAGGAACCGCATTCTGGATTCTGCTGCAAAAGTAATGGAGATGTACTCTAGCCAAAAAGCTGTTCTTGAAGTTGAATATTTTGGTGAAGTTGGTACTGGCCTGGGTCCTACACTGGAGTTTTATACCCTTATAAGTCACGATCTACAGAAACTTGAACTTGGAATGTGGAGATCTGGTTTATCATTAAATTCAAATGAACATTCTATGGAAGTTCATATAGATAATAAATTAAGTAGGAGTGATAGAGATCTTGTCCAAGCACCTCTTGGATTATTCCCACGTCCCTGGTCACCACATACTGGTACTGTTGATGGAGGTCAATTCTGTAAGGCAATTGAATATTTCCACTTGCTTGGACGTGTTATGGCGAAAGCTCTTCAAGATGGACGGCTTTTGGACCTTCCACTGTCCATGGCCTTCTATAAGCTTGTTCTTGGCCAAGTAAGCTCCCCTGCTCTTCATTGCACAGTTGTCCAGTTGATGCACACCGGTGTATCTTATCTTTTCCACTAACGTTTCTAACTTGAAACACTTCAGGAACTTGATTTGTACGATATTCTTTCTTTTGATGCCGAATTGGGGAAGACTTTGCAAGAGTTGCAAGCCCTTGTCAGTCGAAAGCAATATATAGAATCAATAAAAGATCAGAACCTGGACAAATCTTATGACATGCGTTTTCGTGGGACTCCAGTTGAGGATCTTTGTTTAGATTTCACACTTCCTGGTTATCCTGAATATGTTCTTAAAGCAGGCGATGAGAATGTGAGCCGCGATATCTTGGATTTTGTTTTAATTTTTTTTTTGTTTCTTTGTTTTTATTTTTGGTATTTGACTGATGAAGTTCCTCAATTGCATGTGTTAATTCCATTAATATTTCTTTTAATACCTTAAATGGAATGCGCAGGTGGATCTCAGTAACTTGGAGGAGTACATTTCTTTGGTAGTTGATGCTACTGTCAAAACTGGAATCAGGCAGCAAATGGAGGCTTTTAGATCTGGCTTCAATCAGGTTTGCTGCTTGAGTTTTTTTTTTTCCAGACAACTTAAAAGATCAAGATAATCTTGTGGGTTAAAAAAGCGTATAGTGGGACAATCTGATAGTTTCCTTATTGTCAGATTGTTGTTTCTTTAATAATGCATTAGCAATATAGATATACCTGGAGATAATTTTATATCTAATAATAAATAACTTTAAGCCTTCACAACTTTCAGGTTTTCGACTTTTCAGCTCTGCAAATATTCTCTCCTTCAGAGTTAGACTATCTATTATGTGGCCGTAGAGAGCTGTGGAAGGTAATATCTGTTCTCGTGAATCTGCTGGTTATGAAAAGAACTACTTTTCCTGTATTTGGCTGAATACATTATATTCTTTTTGTTATGCAGCCTGAGACGCTAGTAGATCACATTAAATTCGATCATGGATTCACATCCAAGAGTCCTCCCATTATTCATGTAAGTTTTTGTTCTTCAGCTGTTGGTGAAAATAAACCGCCTGAAACAATGATGATGAGGATGTTCTTTATCATTCACTTCTAGTTGTTTCAAGTTGATGACTTTTAATAAATTATTCTCCTCAGTTACTAGAGATTATGGGAGAGTTCACACCTGAGCAGCAACGAGCATTCTGCCAGTTTGTCACTGGTGCTCCTCGGCTCCCCGCAGGTGGTCTTGCTGCTCTGAATCCTAAGTTGACAATTGTGAGGAAGGTATGGCTGTAGCTAAAATTTAAGTGTGCCTATTTGCTATATCGCTTTATTTCAGTGACTGACAATTCATATATCTTTGGAACAGCATTCATCTAGTACTGGCAATGCAACAGCACACAGCAGTAATGCCCCATCAGAATCTGCAGATGAAGACCTGCCCAGTGTGATGACATGTGCTAATTACTTGAAACTCCCTCCCTATTCTACTAAGGTAGAGTGTCTCTAATTACTATAGCCATATGTTGTCTTATGTTTTAGCGGTTGATACTTTCCTTTTGTCAATCAATTCTTTATTTTTCCCAAATAAGTTATGCATTATTTTACTCCGCAGGAGATCATGTCCAAGAAGTTACTCTATGCCATTAATGAAGGTCAAGGATCGTTTGATTTGTCATAAGTCAAAAGTGACTAATAGACTTGTTTATACAACTCAACAGAATTGGTGCTTCTGATCCTTGATAATGGTGCCGTCAAACCATCCTCTTCAAACTAATAATAGCAAGGTCTGTAAACATCTAGAGGCATTGATAGGATTCTGTTACTACTTGTTTCTGCTAACCTTTATTATTTTCATCAGTTTTCAGGTAAGTTATTTAGATTGCATATTGAGTATTTGTTTCTTGTCTAAAACATGTAATTTAGCTTGCTGATTTACGTGCCTTGAACGTATTATTGCTTCATAAAAAAAATAAAATAAGTGTTGCTGCCTTCTTTTTGGCTGTTTAATTTCACAGCTGACATGGAAGCGTTGTTCAAGATTTCTCCAGGGTTCTTTCTGCTGCTGTGAAGCTTGTTCAAATTTTCTGCAGGAGTAACTTGTTTTGTAAATGTTAGTAAATACGTAGCAAGATTCTTCTTTCATTTTTGATTTATTAAGTTGGTGAAGTACATAAATGTAAGGTCACAATGTTGCCTTCTTCCCTTTGCTTCTCTTAGATTTAAAATTATACACCTTTGGCATTTCACCTTATATTTAATACATTATAATAAATTCCACCATTTCATGTTCCTTGTCTATCTATTGCTTCTCCAAAAATGATTGTTTGAAGTATGCTGAAGTTATCATCCTCAAATATAGGTTACTCCTCATATTAAGGGGTAAAAAATTGATTGAAAATTATATTTATGCCTAAATTAAAAGATAGTACTTACAAATTACTAGTTTGTTTCATAAAAGTAAAGATATGATAACCACAATCTTAGATACAGTAATATCTGCATTGTCTATTATGGTAAATAGATAAATAAATATGAAGCATTGTATGCTAGCTACAAGAACCATCCTGCATCATAACTCAGAAAATATATTTGAGGATGAATTTCATGAAAACATTAATAGTGTTTTTGGTTCTCTCTCTTTCAGAACTTTTTTCATTCGGAGATTTAATAGAAGATGTTTGTCGAACGTCTAATGACTTCAAAACATGCATCGATTCTCTTAGAGCAGATCTTAAGAGTTCTTCTGCCGGTAAAAAAATTTGGGTGGATATTCTTCTTCAGAAGTGTTTATCAAAGACAGTGTTTACAATGAAATTGTAAGTCTACTGAAGCAAGCAAAAGAACCTGTTCTCAAGGAATATCTTCAGATTTGTAAGATAAATTATGATGAGTTGATAGATGTAGCTACAACATCAATTAAAATTTTTGATGCGAATAACTCATTGTAGGTGGTTAAGTCACTCGTGAAGACACATTTATTGAACTACATGTTAGAGAATTCACAATAAAATCAGAAAGGGATTATTTGAGGAAATTTATTGGTTTAATATTGAGTTTGCTAAAGCAATTCATAAATTAATTTGTAACTGGCATTGTCAATTGAATTTATAAAATGTTGCCTTGATTTTTACATAATGATTATGTTAAAATTTACTATTATGAGTTGTCGTCTTTTCTCCCTTTAATTCCTCCATATATTATTTCTCTACCATATATGTTAACTAGTCTTGGGCACGTGTGTCCCATGCTAAATTGTGTGGAGTTGTTATAACGATATATATATATTTGAATATATATGTTGCTAATGTATCTCATTCTTAATTAGTATAAGAACTTTGAAAATGTTATAATTAGTATGTGATAAGTTGCACAAAAATTGAAGAGAAATATACAAGCTCAAATCAATAACTTCAATTATGCAATTCCTATTATATATCAAGTATTCAATTTGATAAAAGTTTCTTTTGTTTAATATGTCATAACTCATAATTTAAATGTCAAATGTGATTTCAAAATATTTCTTGTCTTAAGTTTTTCATCTCCTTTGAAAGAAATTGTAGTCTCCACCTTTCCACATTTGCATATGTATTAAGAAGTTGTTATCGAATGAGAGTAGTGTTTTGGAAAAGTTATATAGAAATTTGATCAATCTATGTCTTCCTTAAGATGGCTAATAGATCATCATTGTGCGATAACTTGCATAGTAATTGAAGAGAAAATATACAAGTTCAAACCAATGAATGGTGAGCCTATTCAATCAAGATTATTATCAGTAGAAGGTACATTATGCTGAAATATTGTTATCAAATGAATTTCAAAAGTAATATTCGAACAATTTTAATTATGTATGTTTTTAATATATCAAGTATTCAATAATAATTGCTCAAATATCTAATCGATGTATATAAATCATAATTATTATAGGTACGTGTACCCCTTGCCTAATTCAAAAATTATTTCTATCATATGTGAATTTAACAAAAAAATATTAGTTAAATTATGTAAATTGATTCCTAACCAAAATTTACACCAAACAGGAATATACAGTTTCATGATACTCCAAGAAGTTATAATTAAAAAGAAAGTAATCTTACCTGATTTGATATTTCCATAACAAATTTCTATGTTGCAAGAAGTGAAAAAACTATGATACAAACGTTTGCATACCCAAGTAAGACGAACGTTCAACTAATCAAAAAACATATATGAATAAGTCGAATTAAAGACAATAACTTATAATGTGAATAGAAAAAATAGAGCACATAAGCAAAGTAGAAAAGAGAGACAAACACAAAATTGAATATGAGAAAATGTCATCTATACAAAGTAGGATTGATAATCTAATAATTTGATGAATTAAAATAGTTGTCTTGTGATTTTTTTCACTATACATACACAATATATAGCATTTAGTAGATGAATATATTGAATTGATCAGAAGAATTTACTCCACATTGAATATACCAAGTAACTTTTCCAATTCTCCATATGTTTATTACTCCCTCCATTTCAAATTAATTAAATTATTGAGGTATTTCACACCCTTTAAGAAAAGAAGATTGAGACATAAATTAGGCATAACTTTCCATTTTTACATTATTAATTATTGTCAAATTTATGATTAAAATAACTAAATATTAATTAATCACTAATTCCAATACTAACTAATGAAGGGCAAAATTGAAAGAACACTCTAAATATAGTCTTGAAAACTGAACAATTAAGTTAATTTGAAAAATAAAAAATGCCTCAACAATTCAATTAATTTGAAATGGAGGGAGTACTACAAAGAGATGTTTTACTTTTTGCATTAGGAATCGGAAGATAAAGCATTTACAGAAATTGAATACACATAACTCCATGGCTTTTAATTTATCTAGGTCATTCATTTGCTATATTATTATTTATTTATATTTAAGGAAAAAAGATAAATATACCCCTGAACTATCGTAAATGGTACATAGATACCCTCCGTTATACTTTTGGGACATTGGTGTCCCTGCCGTCCAAAGACTAGAGCATATATGCCATTTGCTCTAACAGAAGACTAAATAGGGACACGTGACACAATCTTATCCGTCGATCCTATATTTAATAAATGTCGGATCGGTGGATAAGATTATGACACGTGTTTGTCCGTTAGTATAAAGGGTATATATGCTCTAGTTTTTGGATGACAGAGGCATCAATGTCCCAAAAATATAACAGAGGGTATCTGCATACCATTAACAATAGTTTGAGATATATTTATCCTTTTTCCCTTATATTTACTAGAAGATAGACTTAGTTTTTAGAAAGAAAAAAAGAACATTAATAGGAGTTAAATAAATAGCAAACATTAATGAATATTTTCGTGTATATATATTCAAGGGAAAAGGGACGAATTTACCCCCGAACTTTAATAAATGGTACGTCTATGCCCTCCGTTATACTTTCCGTCCACATAAGCCCCTGCCGTCCAATTATAGGTACACACATACCCCTCTCACTAACGGCCCCCTCATTTCTTACACGTGTCTTAATCCTATTGAACTACCCGTTTGACCCTTTTTTTTAACCCATAACCCAACTATCCGCCCCATAACCCAATACCCACCCAATTTCCTCCAAGATATATCTTATTATTTAGTTATATTTTTCAATTTTCCCCTAAACTTCAAACTTTAAAAAAATCCCCTAAATTCTCGTTCTAGGAGAAAAAAAATTCTCTTTGGGTCTGAATCTTCTCTCTTCCAGTGACTTTATTGCACTTTCCTCTCTCGATTTCTCCACAATTTTGGTTGATTGAATTCTGTGTGCATGCAAAGTTTTGATCTTTGTGTGGTGGAGTATTTTCAACATCGTGATCGGTGGAGGGGTGGTATAGAGCTCTATGAATTTGGAAGGATTAGGGTTTGGATGTGATCTGTTGTTGTTTGTGGGTTTGTGTAAATGCTCGTGGGAGGGGATCTAGGGTTTCTCTCGAGCTTGGTGGTGGCAGCGTTCATGGCGGTTTTTGGACCAGTGTCAGGTTTTATGGTTAGACGGAAATGGAGGCGTTCGGTGGCGAGGAGGGATGAGATCAAGAGGTTGTTGGTTTTGGCTTCAGAGGAGGCAGCCAGGGT